>CAJNOL010000664.1:98940-113294 GCA_905250125.1 Rotaria sordida | reverse complement strand
AAAAATGTTTTGATGATATGTGCATCAATTTCTACCCAACTCCATTACAATTTAGATCGATAGACTATGAAAAGGAGAGAAAATATGATGAATAGTCAAAAAATAATGAAGACTTGAAGATTCCAAATAAAAACAGAACGTCAATAGAATCTATATATTTTTATCTTTCGCAATATTCAAAGAATGTTTCCACTCTATCGATTTGTGCATTTGCTGCTCGATGAAATACAAAACTGATCATTTTTTTACAAATTCATATGTATAATGTTATTCGTGACTAAAATTTGGATTTAGAGATTGAATGGGAAACGTTGGAAGCAAGCTTCATGTTGTTCGCAAAGAATAAATTTAGTAGAAGAAAAGTCATTGAGGTTGACTCTAGTGATCAGATTGATTGGCTTTATGCTTTCATTTATTTAATCATCATATGACGACAAATCGAACGAATCAACTTTTTTTTTTTAATCAAATAGAAACATTCAAAAAAGAAATCAATTTCACTTCTATTTTGCGATTTTAATCAAGCTTACAAGAGCCTAGAGATGTTTTATAGTTGATTTTATCTTTTTTTTTTAATGAAAAACACTAGGACATTATACAAAATAAAGCAGTTATTGTCGATAAAAAACAAAGCACGTTGATATCGATTCATTCTCTATACACACGTGTAGATTGCTAGAGAACGAAAAAGAAAACAGAAAAGAGAAAAGAAAGAGAAATCAATACCAAATCAAATTGAGTTCAAAAAAATTCACATTAAAAGATGAGACTATAATTTGAAAAAAAAAGAATAATCTAACTTAACAGAACAAGACACATACACGCATGTGACATCAATAAAATAAATTTAGTATTGATTTTCTTTGATATAATGTGTCTTGATGTTGGTGATGATATCTTTTTTGTGATGAATAGTCGAAGTCATTGATCGACTTGGATATGTGCTTTTTCTTTTTTCTTTTTTTGTCTTGCTGTTATTCTTGATGATGTTAGTATTCACCATCATCGACGAAATTTCTGCTCTTGCGACTTTATCATAATGAATAATAGAGCTTTTAATTTCATTTTTTTTTTATTTCTCTGCTCAACGGTTTTCTTTTCTTTCAAATAATCAATACGTTATCATCGTTCAATTGCATAATTTATCAACAGTGACTACTGTTCAAGGTCATCAATCAACGAGAATTATCTGATGAGTGGCCATTGCCATTGAGAATGTAAATTTCTTTTACATATTTTTTGCGTTCATCCTTTTTTTAAATATGTGTTCTTTACTCTTTTTTGTTTAATTTTTTATATATTTATTCATCATTCAATAAGAATAAAATTTATCTATCAAAAATATCTTCTATTTTATGTATTTAAATTAATTCTGAAACTGGCTTGTTGAATAACAACACTGTAACCAAGAAATGAATGAGAAAAACATGTGTGTGTATGTGTACATTTTCATATGTGTTTTTCATATGAGGAGGCAGTGATCATCGGATCTCACTAGGACATGGAGAGATATTATCAATATAAAATGAATTTGTGAGTCTTCACAGCAATGCTCTATTCCTTTTACATCTGTTGCTTGTGAAAGATAGAAATATTGAAGAAAAATACCTCTTCTACTGCAGAAATTAGTGAAGCGTGCGAAGTATGTATTTGTCTTCGCAATACTATGTGAATTATACTCCGTTGACAAAGCCGACGCTCGAAAAAAGATGTTGACCACTCGTCCATGACCGATGAAGAGTAGTTGTGAGAAGAGAGAGAGAGAGAGAGAAGAAAGGAGAATTAGTATGATGATAGAAATCAAGTAAAATAAAAATCGTATTGATTCGAACAATAGCATGATTTGAATAGCATGTATGTAATAAAAAAAGAATAATAAGTGACTCACACATGTGCAACTTTTGTCCAATATTAATAAGAGAGAAAAAGACAAAAAAAGACTTAATTCTGTCTTTGTTTGCCTACTCACACATATTACGAGGATCTCAGAAGTTCTGAAATCATTTTAAATCTCATCATTTTTACATAGAACAAGAGCATACTTTTCGAAACTTTGATAAATTATTCTATCTACTTAGTACTAAAATAACTATGAAGTTTAATACTAGTCCCCTCTACTATGACAAAGAAACTATAAAAACATTATCATGTTTTATTTTATCGTTTATTATATAGCTATATCATGATGAAAATGTATTACAACAAACCGCTCAATGGAATAAATAAAAAATTGAATTAAATATGAAAGGATGTAAAATAAAATACATGTATGATATTTCGATGTTTTTTCCTTGTAGCATCATCAGATAGATATTGAACAATTAAATACAACAATAAATAATTTGACTATTTCATTATTCATGTCCAATCGATGAAGGCAAAAAAGAAGCATTTTTCTTTCTTTTCATTCATATCTAAGTTTATATTTAAACAAACTGACGCAATAATAACAAATAAAGAGATTGAAGAAAAAAGCAAAAATAAAAAATAAATGTGTCGAATCATAGATATTGCTAAAACAGAACATTAAAGGAAAAAAAGAGGAATGTATGAATTATAGTTTACATAGAAAAGCGATTGGACTTATTATCAGGCGAAATGTATCTTATATTTTGTTCATTTTATTATTGACAAAAAAATCGATCATATTTTTGCGTTGTTTATTTGTTAAAATACACATAAAATCTTCGCAGTTGCATCTAAATGGAAATAAAAAAATGAATGAAATTATTTTTTTTTAAAAAGTTTCTAGTTAGATACAAACTGTTCGTCAGCATCAATATACCATATTTATCAAATACATGACATGTTTCATGTATATCATCGTTTATTTTCTTTATTATTTATTGTTTAAAATTTTGTGCTACTTTGACAAATATATTAAAAGTCAATTGTATGACTAATTTGTTGTTGAATTTCTTGTACGTCGGTTTCTCATGGTAATAAAACATGTGGATGAAGAGTAATACTTAAAATTGATAAAAACTATTGTCATTGTTTCATCAAAATAAGACAAACATTTTCATATCAAGTTCTTAAGTTGCAATCATATATATTCTTATGATCTTTATTAAAAGGTGAAAATATGTAATGGATGGCGCAGAATAAATTATACCGTTAGTATTTCTAATATTTCTCCTCTGTTTTCCAATCAAACAACATAAGTTTTTTTATCAAAAAGAAGTGCTTTAAATTCTGCACAATACTATATATTTTATTTAACGAATATAGTTTCCTCCGTTTTTTTTTAGTTCATGTAACCTTACAGTAAAATCAAGTATAGAATTTAAAATTTTTTGTTTGTCAACTTTTGTGACAAAACATTTTATCTCTTCAATTAGCATTGCTTTTGTTGTTATTCGATCCCAATTCATGCATTGAGCCAATTCGTTCCATAAACTGTAATCTAATGGACACAAATCGAGTGAGTTGGGTGGCCAACGCTTCTGCGGGATGAATTCAGAAAAATGCTCAACACACCATTTTTGAGTCAGATGGTGAATGTGAGGCCTAGCACCATCCGGTTGATATGTCCAATTGCTTCCTAACATGATATCACCACATTCGAGAGCAATTGGAAGGACTTTATTGATGTACACATCTGCATTCATCGTTCCATCTTCCAAAATTACTGGTGTTGTTAAATCCTTTGCACATACCCCCAACCATACCATCACTTTTTCTGGATATTTGGTTTTCTGATGAAAAGCACCTTTTCTATCAGCTTCTTCTCTGTTGGCAGCCCACACCCGATCGTTTTGTGAATTGTATATCCCGTCTAAGTCGAAAAACTTTTCATCTGTGAAAAGCCATTTTTTAGTGTCATCTTTACTGTAGTTATTTAACACCCGATTAGCAAACTTAACCCTCTTAGCCTTTTGAAGATTAGTTAGCTTAGGTTGTTTTATTTTTTTTTGTACGGCTTATAGCCAAGATCTTCACGAAGGATTCGCTGTACGCTCCTTCGAGAAATATTCATTTCTTTAGCTAATTTTCTTGTAGACACTCGTCTCTTTTGACTTAGATGGTATTTAACTTTATTAATAGTGGCATTTGTACGAACCGTGCGCGGGCAGCCTGGAGGAGATGATAGCATGATAGAACGAGTTTTGTTGATCATTTTTATCCATAATTTAATTGTGGGTAATGAAACAGCTCCGGCTAAATCACGATAAATTTTTGCCGGACCATCACCATTTTCATATTTAAGGGTGTGGGTGGGTGTGGAGTGTGGCTGACGAGGAAATATTCCCAATTGTCACGTCGCTTTTGAGTCGAGCGTATGAGCAGCATGTAGACCCTAATGATTTATAAATTCTCTGAGAAGAGTTCGTGCCGCTAGCTTCTTACTACCGAGATATTGCGTTTTACTGTATGTTTAAACAAAAAGTCGTGGTCCCCCTCAGGAACACCAGGAAAAGTGAGCTTTGAGTTTCCACCTGAAACTTTGCATGTAGATAGGCCTCCATGAGAATAGATTATTGTGAAGATTTCAGATCTTTTGGTTGCTCCTAGTCTGAAATAAGAACATCGGATCTGCTGATGTATATGAGCAATTTTACCATAGTTGTATCTTAAGATAGGAATAACGAAAAGAGCTGAAACTTTCACAAGAAAGTATCCTCATTGAGATCTATATCTATGCAAAGTTTCAAGTCGAAATTCGAAATTCAGTTTTCCCAGTGTTCCTGAGGGGGACCACAGCTCTTTTTTTCTTAAACATAGAGTAAAAATGCAGTATCTCGGCAGTAATAAGTAGCGACACGAGCTTTTTTCAGAGAATTTATAAATCGTTAGAGTCTACATAGTGCGCATACGTTCAACTTAAAAAGGTGTGAGTGTGGGTGGTGTAGATGCCAGTGCGGGTGTGGTGAATGTGGGTGAGAGGTGTGGGTCTGTGGGTGTGGGGTGGGAGTGTGGATGTGGTTATGAGTGGGTGTACTTGTGGGTGTGGAGTAGGGGTGCTGGTGTGGGTGTGAATGTAAGAATGTGAAAGTGAGTATGGGGAGGTGGATAGAGCAGCGACTCTCACCCTCATACCTACGCCCACATGCGCATACTCACCCGTAAAAATATTAGCTTGGACTTGGTTGATGGGTTGAACAACGTTTTTCAGGGTTGACTGTGAGTTAAGCTGATTAAATCATGCGTATCCAGAAGAGAATTTTCTTTGAGTCAGAAAAAAGGTTCAAATTTCTGCATATTTGGGTGTGGGTGGGTGTGCGTATGAGTGTGGATGTGTAGGTGTGGCTCAGATGGAAGAGAAGACCCAGACCCACACCCACATCCATACCCATATCCGAACCCACACCCAGCCACCACACTCACACATACACCCACATCCCACACACCCATTCACACCCACACCCACGATCAATTACTTTTCTTTAATATGTTGATAAGCAGATCAAGAAAATTCTTGTTCATCTGCGATGTATAACAATTATGTTACAATAATGATGAATAAAGAAATCAAATTTTTATAAAATTATGTTTTTTAAAAGTTCATTTTTAAAAATCACTTTTCAACGTGTCTGAAAAATTTTTACCAGTAAAAGCTTGCTACAATCAAAAAAATTGATTGAAAATGTTAGTTTTACTACATCACATGAGAATGATGAACTATTTGTCGTTATTTATATTTTTTTACTTCTATTTGCACACTTTAACTGTACGATGCACTACTGTTTTTTCTTCTCACATTTGTTTTCATCACTTAAACAATCTATTGTTTTGTTTTTGCCACCCATGTATGCATCATCTACGAAGGATTGCTTTTTTACGTCTCCTTGGTGTCTCTCAATTTCTCGATTGTTTATGTCTGCACTTCGATAATTCCATTCATTTTTTGCCAACATCATAACATATTCTTACGGTTCTCAACTATGGAAGAATCAATTCTAAATCATTTGTTTCTTCCACATTATTTACCGTCTTCAGCTGATGATGATTTTATAATTGGATTCAATTGTCAATATGAATACAAGATATTAGAATATATAAAACAATATTTGGATACTTTTGAATTAACAAATGCTATAAATAATTTGCCAATATTTCAAATACTTAACGATTATTGTCTTAAAAGTTGGTCTATCTTACAAAATTCCCAAAATTTTTCCGGATCAACTATACAAAACATTATTGAAGAACTACCACCAGGAAGTTTTCTTCCATTATATTTTCGTGCTCAAAATGCTGCAATTCTAATTGAAATAGAAGAAAACAACATTGATCAACCATTAATTTCATCTTGGCAAGTTTTATTGCCTATGGCAGAAATTGCATCTTCTCCTATTCCCCATCTTTCTTGCTTTCCAGTAACAACATACAGATTGAAAGATCGACGTCAATTGAACTCCAAAGTTCATTGTGAATTGTTGGTAGACTTCATGAAAAATACGATTGAATATTCCAAATCATATCCAATTTCTCAACAAAGAAGTAAAGTAAATGATGTACCTGAATCTCATTATGTAACTCAGTGGTGGATTCAACAATTTCAAGATATTCAAATCGAAAATAACTCCAATATGTCTATTCAGTTCAAGAAAAAACATCGTGATCATATCAGAGGGAGTGGTAGCGCAGTACCTTGTCGACGTTCAGGTTTATGGTTAACTATCAAAGTTGTCTTTCAAACCATTCTAACTAAACGTTTAGGATCTGTTGGTACTGTTGTTTATAAATTGTTGATCACTCATTTTCTAGCGTGTATTATTTGTCAAACATATTCTACAGTATCTACTGATTTATTAGTTTATTGCATTCGAAAAATTGTACGAAGATTGAATAAAATTGAAAATTTGTTATCATCTATTCAATCAAATGACGTAAATGACTGGATACAATATACGACACAAGAAATACGAATGAAAATTAATCAAATTATTCCAAAATCAGATTGGCAAAACCCTTTTCAAGTAGATGAAGAAACAAATCAACAAGTATTCATGAGTAACTTTACGTCTCTTAAATTTAATACTTATCAACATTTATGCGAAGACTTGAAAGCTTATCTGAATAATCAAATATTAAAACAAACAATCACATTTTTGCCTGGAGTTAAGAAATCTAATGTTAGCAGTAACGCTATTCAAGCCGATTACATACCATCAATTAAAGAGTTAACAGAAAAATTTAATTATACTATTGGAATAGCTTTGAATCGTATTGAAATTTGGGTTGAATTATGTTTAGACAAATGGATTAATCGTTCAACAATAACTTGCTTTGAAGGGAATCAGTTTGAAACTTTATTAAATTTCTTCGAAGAATATCAGAATGCAGCATTGAATTATTGTTGGTCAGAAAAAGATCCAACAGATCCGCTGGGTTATAGTCGATTTATTCTAACATCATTGACAATAATTCGTTCAATGCATCAAAAATTATGTAACAATTCAAGATTCGAACGATTAAAACTACATTCTATTCATATTCCAAATCTTATGAATTTGTTTGAATTTTTAGTCTTACCAAATCGAGAAAATATGATTCGAATTCATGATCTGCGACATTATTTTAGTCATTTTAGTCATAAAGAATATCCTGATCTTTTAACAAACATCAATAGTGCTGATGCATTCGGTGTATATTATGCGTCTCAGTCGTCGACAATGAAAGAAAGTATACAAAAAATTAGAATTCAGGCTGAAAACGATAAACAACAGAAAATAAGGGAAGTCAACAATGCGAAAGAAAGATATAGAAATCTCATGAATTCAGTTAGAAATATATCTTGTAAATGTACTTACAAATATGGTTATCGTCAAACATGTCACAAATGTAGCACTGAACAACAAGCAAGTCAAATTCAAGTAAAAATTTTTGAATGTCCATTACCATCTGACCAAAACGATGCATTCGCTGTCATTTTCGAATTACAAATGCCCATAGAAGTTCGAGTCTATCGTGATGTCATCTGGCAATTTGTGAATCGGCCAAAACCCCATCCCAAGCTTGAAATGTATGAATGGTTAAGTGTTCCGCCTCATGCAGGCAAATTAAGATCATTTTATCATGGTTCAGATAACTATAAAGTGAAGTTAGTATCTTCCACAAAATCCGTAACGCAAATTCGCGATTCATGTCCACCATCAATTGCCTTTGCAGCTGTTGAAGAGTTTTTATTCGAAAATAGTTTGACTGTTGGAATCTCCCCGACAAAACCAATCGAATTCAATGATGAATGTCGTATATTAACACCTCAACTTGATCATCCAGATTATAAACAATTACAATTTACATTAAACACTACACAATTTCTTCAGAATGATGTGATTGCTAAACTATCTGATTGTTCAATACGATTAAAGCCTAATCAGTTTGTAGAATTTGGTTCGTTTAGATCGGGTCATCGTTTACAATGGTGGAATCTGTTGGCTATATTTGAAATGGATTCATTGCCTATTTCTGAAGAAAGTGTAACAATACTAATTATACATTCAATATTACAATATGGTCCACAAACATCATATAATTCATGGTGTTCAGAAGCTCATGAACAGTTATTAGAAGATCATTTTATTGATGAATTGATTACAAGATTAGATCGCCGTCTAGATGATTGTGAATTAAATTGGCAACATGAATTAGTATTAGTAGCTATTACAATAATAACTATGAGAATGTTAACTATATGTAATTCAACAAGAGAAGTTAGAATAGTTGATTTGGCGATGAAATGTCGTAGAATTGGTGAGAAATGGATTGCTCTCATTTCAGAGACTATTCAAAACATATTATCTTCAGCTTTTTCATGAAATAGAAAAACTTCGTTTAAAAAACGCAATTATTGGTATTTCATGCATCTTAACATTTTCAACTAATTCTGATCGATTACACTATTTGCTATCATCGAATGAACATATCATATCTTTATTAAAAGCAGCAACTACTATTCATGATAATATTATTTTAAATAAGAATCAAACAAATATGAGTACATTTGTTAGAAATATTATGAGGTTTAGTGAACGTATTTTAGTAACTGTACAACCAACAATTGCCGAATATCTTCGAAAAACTTCTTATCAAAGTTTGAATGATTTTTCTACTATATATTGGGCTGCCATTAGGAAGAAAGGTACTATGAATGGCAAATGGAGAAAACGAAAACAAGATCCATATGATGGTTGGTACGATTGTCGATATGAATTAAGATGTATATCAATCGATTGTATCAGGGGAACTTTTTTAGTTGACGATATGACTATAGGTTTCTTACCTGAAAACATAACAACAAATGAATTATTTGTACGTGTATTTCATAATCATATTTTTGAAGTTCAATTAGCTGAATCACCTAAAACTTATATTACTAAACATTCATATCATGGCGATAGAAGAGTTCAATATGAGTTTTATTTCAATGATCAAACCAAATGTTTGAAAGTTACTGAACGACATATACAGACAAATGAAACATTTCAATTAATTCCACATACCTGTTTTCAGAAAGAACTATCTGATACGTTTATCTCCAATCATAGCCATTGGATGAATATAAAAACTCAGATAATCGAATTTCGACCAATTCATTTCAAAGAACCTGACTTTTTAGATAACAAGTCATACATTTTATCATTGGAAACAGGATATGTTATTACTACTATAGAAAATAATGCACAAACTTTGATTAACCAATCATCAATATTCTTTCAACAATTATTTCATCGATACTTTATTCGTCTTGATGATAAACCTTATGTTTATATGATGCATAGCAATATCTCTTGCATTGATAGTATGGTTTACATTTATTTATCTCGTTTAAACATTGCTTTCGAATACAATACTTCAACTCATATCATAAAATCTCGTGAATATTCAAATATGTGTATCGATAAAGATCAATGGTTAGGAACTTTAACAGGTTTAACACATGGTCTTCTTTTATCACCATTACAAGTTAATCATGACAGATTGTATCATTATCCATATCGAAAATTGATAGTACCTTTTGGTACGATTAACAGTGAAATAAACTATAACATGAATCATCAAATTGTTACTATAAATCGATCATCTTCAAAATCATTTACTCATCAATATTTTGTTTTTATTCTCAATGATCGATTAAAAATAGTTCAATCAACGGATAGTCCAACTGGATGGCTTTATTTAGCATCGTTACATGCAATGACTTCTCATCCTTTACCAGATCAATATACTGGAATGACTGGAATGGAACGAGCTTTTCAATTATTGAATTCAGCTGGTTGTTGGTCCGACCAACCTTTTGATGAAGTTTCATTAAATATTCTTTGTCAAATTGCATCCATTTCCCCAAAGGTTGATTATTATCCAAAAAAATCGACTATTATGGAAAAAATAGATTGGAGTTTAAATGGTTTACCCTATTCGATACAACATTTCGGTTATTATTTAATAACAAAAAACCTAATCGACAGTAGTCAAATATTCAATTTTATGTATCCATCGATGATATCACATAAAATGCCAGAACTATTTCAAGGAAAAATATACAATGAAATATTATTGAAGAAACTATATTGGGACTATCGAGATTCATATAATCCACAAGCGAGATTATCTATAGAGATGGAAGCTGACATCTTGGGTACTAAATCAATGACGATATATCATCCGACTTTCAATCATTATTTACATCTCACCAATAACAGAGCTGTTCGTCTTATAGATGATCTATATAATAATGGATATGTAGATCTTAGGGACTGTTCACAGCAGCATTGGTTACCCTTGTCTCAATGGCTGACTGATAGCAATAATTTGAAAAATATTTGGATTGGCTTATTAAAATTAACTGAGCGTATTAAAACAGTAACGACCGATAACGATGCAGATAACGTTAAACGATTGGAAGGTTTATTAGATTTTCTTCATTATACATCCTGTAAACGTAATATCAATCCATTTTATTTGCAAATGTTGAAGACAAATTTGAAAATTTCTACCATATCGTTAAGATCCGTTCAATTTCCTCCTTTTATTCGTTATAATAATATCGAACAAATTCGAGTTCAACGTGAGGATATCGATTTCTCAAGTAATCTTACTTCACGTCAACAAAGCAAAATTTTAGCAGAAATTCGAGTTTGTTTTGAAAACGGTGATAGGTTCGACGATTATGACGTTTTGCTGACTGATGATGAAATAAGTGAAATCAACGGATTATTAAAAGCGTGGCGGTCTAACAAAGAACTTCGATATTTTTTAGAAACCGTTCAATATCTCATTTGTTCTGTCCCATTAGAACAGTTTGATATTCAAGTACCATGTTATCCTCAACGATTTGCACGTGAACAACCGAAAGACCATTATCAAATACAAATCAAACTTACTGACATATTAATCGATCCAATACTTTTACGAAATGCAGAACAAAAATTTCATAATGTTAATTCAGATCATTTTAATAAACCAACTAAACCTATTTCAACAACTAATCGACAAAATATGTTTCCACAAGACATTTTTCCTTCACTCAACAATCAAGACAAGCATCTAAGTGAAATTATGAATTATTTTAAAAATCAATTAAATGAAAGTTGGAACAAACTTCTTTCGGATCAACCATGCGAAAAAGAATATCCGTCAACTGAAGAAATCATTGAACTTCTTAATTCTTTTCGAGAAGAATCTATAAAATTCTGGAATGAATTATTAAATTCAATTAGATTATCTAATGAACAATTATTTGATACAGGCCTGATTTTAAGAATTACACCAATGACTGTTATAACTCTACTTCAAGATACTAGTAAATATTTTCAAAATCATTTATTATTTACTTTAACTAAAGATCAATGCACAATACTAGGTGCTATTATCGTTAATTGGACATTAGAACAGCAACTCGAAAGAACTTTGCATTTTGCAATTCATAACAAGTTTGAAGATTTAAAAAAAGAATTATCACATATTCCACATTCAAATTGGAAACCATCTGAATATATTTCTTGGCTTATTTTAGAATTAGAAATGAATATAACTATACGTGAAATACAAATAAAAGTAGCACAACATATGATACAACCAAAGATGATAATAGATGATTCAACAGTACAAAATATAGTGATGCAAATGAATATGGGCGAAGGAAAAACATCTGTCATTTTACCAATGTTAGCTGTTAATTTATCTTCATCTAATTTGACTTTAGTTCGTATTATAATACTTAAATCATTATTTCCAACAAATTATCAATCATTACGATATAAATTAGGTGGATTACTTAATCGACGTATTTTTCCATTTACATGTCGTCGTGATATGAATTTCAATGATGTACAAATAAATCAAATTTTTAAACGTTTTCAAGAAGGACTAAAGAATTGTGATATTATATTAACTTCACCAGAAGATATTCTTTCATTTGATTTACTTACTATTGATAAATGTCGAAGAAATGAATTTGATATTGGTCGTTCTATGTTAACAGTTCAACGATGGTTAAAAAACTATGTTCGTGATGTATTAGATGAGTCAGATGAAATATTGCATGTTAAATATCAATTAATTTATACTATCGGTGGTCAACAACAAGTTGATGGAGGTGCAGAACGTTGGAAAACTATTCAAACAATTCTTAAATTAGTTAAAAAACATGCTACTAATATTTCAAATTCTTTCTATGAATATGTTTATTATAAACCATCTGAACGAAAAAGTGCATTTCCACAATTTCGTCTACAATCATATGAACCATTTCGATTACTTTGTCAAAAAATTGCTAATGATTGGATCGATAGTAGAAATTATCGTTCTACAGACAAATCAATTATATTATCATTTATTTTAGAAACACATTTATCAGTTGAATGTCTTGTTGATAAATTTTCACGTCTTGATATTCAATTATTTCTAATTATTCGTGGTTTATTATCATCCGAAGTTTTGTTAGTAGCTCTTAAAAAACGATATCGAGTTAATTATGGTGTTAATACAAATCCTTCTTTTAATCGTTTGATGGCTGTACCATTTCGTGCAAAGGATGTTGTTGCTGATAGAACTGAATTTGGCCATCCAGATGTTGCCTTAGTATTGACACAACTCTCATATTATTATTCAGGTTTGAATGATTTACAATTATCTCAATGTTTTAATCGTTTGAATGATGAAGCAACTGATCCTGTATCAATTTATGATCAATGGATTTTATATGAAGATGAAAAAGATATAGCAAATAGTATTAAACAATGGAATGGAGTTAATTTAAAAGATTATCAACAATGTATTAATTGTCTTTTTCCTACATTTCGATATAATATGTTAGTTATAGATTATTTTCTTGATTATTTTGTATTTCCTCGAGAAGCAAAACAATTTCCATATAAATTAACTGCTTCTGGATGGGATTTATCATCATCATTATTAAGATCAAAAATTATCACTGGATTTAGTGGAACTAATGATACACAATTATTACTGCCTATTCATATTCGTCAATATGATTTATCAGAACTTCAAAAAACAGATGCAATTGTTGTTAATAATTTATTACAAAATGAAAATGAAAATTATCAATTTTTATCAATCAATATAACATTAGAAGATGTTTTAAAACAAATTGTTGACTACAAAGAAAATATTAACGTTATTTTAGATGTTGGAGCTTTATTTATCGATGGAACTAATAAAGATATTGCCATTAAATGGTTGAAATTATCCAATAAGAATAATGTCGATTATGCTGTTTATTTTGATTCTGATTCAATCGTTGTTTGTGATCGTCTATTACATCATTATTCATTTGTAACATCTCCTGCAAATGAACGTTTAGATCGTTGTATATTTTATTTAGATGAAATTCATACACGAGGAACTGATTTTAAATTTCCTATAGGATTTAAAGCTGCTGTTACATTAGGAAATGGTCTAACAAAAGATCGTTTTGTTCAAGCATGTATGAGAATGAGGAAATTAGGTTCTGAACATTCATTAACATTTTGGAGTTCATATGAAGTTCATCAACAAATTCAAACATTAAAAACAATGTCTCTTATGAAAAGTCAAGAAAATAATATAAATGAATCGATTAAACTGATTGATATCCTTCGTTGGGTTTATGAAAATACTCAACAAGCAACTTGGGATGGTTTACATCATTGGGCTACACAAAGTTTAAGTTTTCAACGAAATATTTCTGCTTTTCGATCTATCATCACTTGTAATGACGATCAACAAACATTTACAGATATATTTATGCAAGATTTAGCTAAAGAATGTTCAGAACCTGATATAATTGAACTTACAAATATGTATGGAGCTTCGAAAACACTGCAAACATTATTCGAAATTCATTCTAATCGATATGATCAAACTTATCATGATATAGTGAAAGAAATTAGAGATGCAGTATTAAA
>CAJNOL010000664.1:68583-98840 GCA_905250125.1 Rotaria sordida | reverse complement strand
CAAACTTATCATGATATAGTGAAAGAAATTAGAGATGCAGTATTAAAACGATTATATGATTATGGTGGAACAAAACAACGTTTATCACAACTATTAGATGAAGAACAACAAAGAGAATTAGAACAAGAATTAGAAGAGGAACGTCAATTAGAACGTCCACCACCTGTCAAGCCATGTGAACCTATTCTACACGAGGAAATTAAGCAATTGTGGGATATGCATGATACTATGATGAATTTAGCAGATTTTCCCATTATATTTCATCATTTACCATATGCTTTCATGGATACAACATTTGTCAACGACTGTCAACCTAATAATTGGCGAAAAAATTTTTGGATTTCAACCGAATTTCAGCGTGTAATTGCGACTAAAGGAGAATCGTTAAATCCATTTTTACGTCCTCCAAGGTGGATTATCATTTATCGTAACGAACAATTAATTTTTCTGAGTGCTTTAGAAGCTAACTATTTGATCGGCTGCTTAAATTCTTTTTATCACAAACAAAGATTCGAACAACCATCGACCACAACATTACGTCTTTTAGTACCACGTATTAAACGAATTCAATCAATTATTCTGAATACACCAACACTCACTATTCCTCCATCAATTGAACGTCCAAATGGTGCCATTCCTTTCTTAATACCTCTCGAATGGTTGGTTCAATTATTTATTTTTAACGGTACACTCTATTTTGAAACAACTGATGAGCAGACAGCTTATTGTCAATGTTTAAGCTTATGTCCGAAACCTCGAACTATGAAAGAAGAAGAAGCATTTGAAAATGGTTGGATTGCTCCTGATGGTTTTGTTAGTAACCCTGAACATCGTCAATATTTGCAAATTCGTCAAGTTTGTTTTCATAACAATTTACTAACATTTATCAAACAAATAATTGAAAATCGAAATAATTCACATGCACCTATATCATCACATGTTGGTAGTATTATTCTTAATTCCTTAAAACTTATTTAATTCAGAGACATATACTTTTCTTCTTATTATTTGAATCTAATCTTACTAACAACAAAAAAGAAAACAATTAAATAAAGATTAAAAATTATAAAACATGAAATAGTGTGCATCGAATCCGACGAAAAACTAATCAAGATCTCTAGAAAGATGTGGGTGCCCACACTATGTTGAGATCTTGTGCAAAATGATGATTTCATTTTTATCTTTTACCTAAGATAATTAAAAGTAGTGAGCTAGTCTCCAGGATGTGGGTGTGGGTGGAGTGTGAGGTGTAGGTGAGTGATGAGCGTGACGGAAAGATACTCACTTTCGCCTCTAACGCTCATCCTCACTTGCTCTCAAATTGGTGAGGAAATTTTCCTTTTCCTATTTTCCTAAACTAACATAGGTGCCTAGTGTCAATTCGAATTCGCATTGAAGGGTGTGGGTGTGAGTGTCTGCGGGTAGATGACTCGATAATGAATAATCACACCCGCAGACACCTACACCCTTCTCTTTTAATTATTTCGATTCCTGGAATTATTCTGATCTTTAAATTGTTCAAATCTCGAACAGTTGTTCTATAGAGATTAGTTTTAATGTATCTTCATAAAAACGATTCAAATAGTATTAATTCAAAATTCAGGAAATGAAAAAAGAAACCCTGCAAAATGTTATGATGGAACCAGAAACCATGTTAAGTTTTTGTTTCTCAGCTAAAAGTAACTAATCCAAAGAGCATATTTATAGCTTGTCCATAATAAAAAACCTTGATGGTTTCATCGATCATACAAAAAACATCATTTGATAAAGTTGAACCAATAGTCACAAGCTAGTCAAAAAAATACCTTTGGGTAGAGACTTTTGGACGACCCTGTATAATTGTCAATTCATCGTTTACACGAAAAGTTTACTAATAGTTGTCAGATGCTTTCGTCAAAACTATTTAAATCATTAAAAATGTTTGATTAGGTGCCAAAAACACATTAAAATGATGAAGGTTTTAACAACTCTGAGTATTTTAACATCAAGAATGTGTTAGAAAATTATTATACTTGAGCTGTTTTACGTGTTGGGTGTGGGTACGAACTCATAGACGTCGATTAGTAAAAAACTAACAAGCCACACACACTCACACCCACACCCTCAATATATGTGCATAAACACTGTCTCATTGTATTCTAGATAAATCATGACGAAAATCTGCATATAAGTACTGAATCGTTTTGAGAAATCACGAAGAAGATAATCCACTCGAATTGTTAAATATTTCGAAAATATCATGCATAGCGGTCTTAGTTGACTGACATGATACAGGCAGAATAAATATGCATAAAATTGGTAACATGATTGAATCCAATTTGTAAATATTTTGAAAGTATTATGTATCAGCAGTTCCCTCAAACTAATAAACTGAAATTGGACAATAATAAATTCGCGTATATCAAGTATCTTACGGGATTGAGTGTGTATGTGTAACTCATCCCTCTTTTCTTTCATTCACACTCAAATCCCACAGTAACTTTCAAATATTGATTTAATGAAATCTTACTATGTACAATAT
Organism: Rotaria sordida; assembly: GCA_905250125.1. Classification (NCBI taxonomy): domain Eukaryota; kingdom Metazoa; phylum Rotifera; class Eurotatoria; order Philodinida; family Philodinidae; genus Rotaria; species Rotaria sordida. The sequence goes on along the minus strand of CAJNOL010000664.1, from coordinate 96,319 downwards.
AAGAGAACGTTACTTTCCTTCTTTACATTGCAACTTGATCACACTTTTCTTAAATTACTAAGCACTTCAAGTGTTGATGTTAAACACAAGAATAGACTTCTATATAAATTGAAAGTAACACTTTTTTTAAGATCCATTTTATTTCATCGAAAACTTAGATATCACACAACAAATTTTATGCTTTGCTACTATGCTAATGAGAACATTTCAAGCATCTTCTGGCAGTTATGTTATTATTCAATGTCAACTCTTAAAAGTAAATGACATTTTTTACAGAAAGACGAGATTTGACTTCGGAATAGCGATTCTTTATGATCAATCTACTTATTCTATAATTTAAAACAATTTATTGTGTTTTTTTACTTATAGAGATTTAAAATATCTTTCCAAAGCAACAATCAATATTAATGGTATCAGAGGGTGTGGGTGTGGGTGGATGTCTACTGAAGACTATACCTACATCCACATCCACATCCTACACCAGCACATTTCTAGTCGCGCACATGCATCGGTACCAGCATTCTCACTGTATTGTATTTCATTTTGAATTTAACCTTGTGATGACAGTGGGACATACCTGGTCCAATCTATCTGGCAACAGACAGAATGTTTGCTCTTCTTGAAAATATTTTAACCTGTACAGAAATAGGTCACCCCATGTTTTGTTCACATGTACATACATTCTCTTTTTTTTGCGATAAATTTGCTAATCAAATATTCTTCTTATTTTCTGTTACTATTCACTGACTTGATAACATCATTCTGTCTTTTCTTAATACATTATCATCGGATTTTTATGTAATTATTCTGAGCCAAGCATAATTAACTGATTGAAAAAACCAGTTTTCTATTCCGAAAAATTCTGTTCTGGGCGTGCTAAGTACACAGTATGAGAAACAATGTATAAGTAGGAATAAAAAATGAAAACTCAGTCACTTCTATCTTGCTTGAGAGACACAAATTGTTGTTCTAATATTCTTGTTCTTTCAGAAAAGGATGCGGAAACCATAAGATAGACATCACTGATTATTTTGTTGCAATATTTCTACATTTTATATTTCGTAATTTATCGACTGCGTAATCGTTTAACATTCATGGCTGTAAGATTGACTGAACATTTTGAATCCATGGATGTGATTGGACCAAAACCAACACCGAAATACGGAAAATGTCATGTTAACGAATCTAATGAAATTACAACGAAGAGAACCAAGTATGTAAATTTGAATCAGCGAAAACTGTTGTCATAGATCATTATAGACATAGAAAACGGTGCCGCGTGGTAATCCTGCTAATGCTACTTTCAATCTGCATTCTAGCAACCGTGATTACTATTCCAATTGTTCTATTACTTCTACCGACAAGGCAAACTTCAACTACTACCACATCTGGTAATTCGTCTAGCACAATTAGAGATGCGCATGTGAGTGTTACAAATGAGTGGTAATATGAGTGTCGGTAAATAGAAGGCGTTAAGTTCAACCTGTATCCAACTATAAACGACATTTTCGCTATACTGAGTAAATAACTGTGTAACTATTATAGGTGCTATTTACAGGACACAAGATAATAAATGTCGGTTTTTAAAAAAATAGTCTCTACCATTTTTTGAATAACTCTCGATTGCTCATAGTTGTCGAGCCCGGATTTTCGCCATTAGAAAGAGCAAGTGAGGGGACATCTATCTATATAAAATTCATAAGGTTCGAATAAGTTTTTGATAAATGTTTTTGAACGAAAATTTTATCAGGAATAAAGGTCGTTTTGGGCTAGAATTTGGTATAATTTAAGCGTAGATTGCTGTGAATACTCATGAAAATGGACAACGAAAAAGATGTTCGTTCAAAAACATTCATCAAAAACTTATTCGAACCTTATGAATTTTATATCGGTAGATTTCTCCTCACTTGCTCTTTCTAACGGCGAAAATTCGAATTCGATAGCTACAAGTGATCGAGAGTTATACAAAAAATGGTGAAGGCTATTTTTAAAGAAATCCGACAATAGTACTACAATTATCGCTTAGTATGTTGTAATTAGGTAGTAATTTTATTGCCGTTTAACAAAATAGTGGTCATAGCATTTTTTTAAAAATAACTTATGAACGGGAGCAGTTAGTGACTTGAGCTTTTCACGACTGATGAGAGAACTCATGTTTTATAATGCGCGAATGAAACTACTAGTGTGAAACACCTGCTTTGTGTGGATCGAAAGAAAACAATTTTTTCTATTGAGAAGTGCAATCAAAATTTTTCGTTGAAAAGAACACATTCAAAATATCGTTTTTAAAAATTGTCACGAATGATACACTTGATCGGCTTAAATAATTTTCGAAAAAGTTCAATGCTACTAGATCTTCTCTTTTGAACAGTAAAAAACCATAGGACGCTAACTGGTTCTATTTTTAAATTATTCAAAAGATGCCAAGAGCCACTATTTTTTCTAACATGTAGCATTTACTTTACTGTATATTTACCTAAAAAGTGAGGTGAAATATATGTAGCAATTCTATAATCAACAATAACGGCAATAGCCGCATTCACATATGCAGATTCAACTATATCTACACCCACATCCATCCTATCGAGAAAATTTATTGGATTTCATTTCATTTATTTTCACTTCAAAAGGCTTCTCAACATCAACCAACCGTATTAACACAACACATCTATCTACGGCAAGTAAGGTCTATCTTGAATTTTTTCTGATATTACAGTATTCATTATCATAAAACGCATAGGCACTGCATCTGTAGTTATGAGTACAATAGAAGCTGAATCGAAAGGTCCGACGACAGCAATGAGCACGATGGAAGCTGCAACAATAGCTATTACTACACAACCTTGTAAGTCTAGATTATTATTGAAGAAGAGGTAAACTCTTGCGAAAATATCTTCTTCTTGTATAATTCTGTTCTGTTTCTCGGCACTAATCAGGAATAGTAATCCTCATGGACATCTAAGGATTGGAACCGGGAACGAAATTAAAAATCATTATTCCCGAAAATTTGTATATACTATTTGGGTGTGTGTTGTGGCAGTAACCGTAAGTTTGGATGAGGCAGGAAAGTTGATCTTCACCCAGAGCCACATCCCAAATTTTACATCTGTGAGGTTCCCTTTTGTATTAACTTCCTGCTCATGTCTATACGTAAGCTGGGCAGTAACTATGTATATGTATGTGTATGAATATTGTCTTTGTGGACTCGAGAGCTTCACTTTAACGACTTACTACGGGATGTAATTGTCTATATTATTTGGTGTGAGGATCAAATAATTTGTTTCGAGTCATCGTTTATTGAGTAAGTTCGAAAAAGTAACGGCTGTGGCAAGAGGCCAACAAAGATATAGAAAAAAAAACTAACTGAAAAAATGGAGAAAAACACCGATACATTTAGATCATAAAAGAGAGAGAGAGAAGAACAAGAAAAAGTATTAGAGACCACATCAAAGAGGAACAAAGAGACCAATGAATAAAGGACATTTAAGAGTTAGCGGCCACATAGTGTCATCTGTTGACACTAAAAACATCCGTCTCTGTAATGAGGAATTTATATAGTGATGCACTGAATTGGCTTACTTGATGGTATATAAATAAACAATAATTCGAATTCCTTTTTAAAACTGCGAACAAAGGCGATACTTTAAACCCTCGGTACCACATCGGCGTTCGCTATCAATTCATATTATCATATTTTGTGTTATAAAAACATATGAAGCTAGTTCACAGTTCGTAGGTTATTTTTCAATGAACGTCTAAGGATACTATGGACTTCAGTTCGGTTGCTGAATGCTATCAAGAACGTATCAGAACTCAGTGTTTCCTGTGGAACTCATTATTTCTAATATAAATTGAAAATAAAACGTAAGTTACAGAACACGCTATTTTCTACGGGCAAAGTGTTCATGAGCACTTGTTTTTATAAACAACATGTACCAAAGTGTACAATTCAGAAGTTTCATTTTACAAAAAAGCAGTGCAACACATTTTTCAGATCTCTGAACATTATCAATCATGTTGGAAAAATAACAAATAAAAAACAAATGAGAGAAACAATTCCTATCTGATTCGTTTAGGGAAGTAGATTATATAATAATACAATATTACAATGGTACATGAGCAAGACGAAGAATTATTTACTTTTCTCAATATCTAAAATAATCACAAAGAAATTAAAGTCAAAACTATTACCGTCATTTGATAATCATATCTTTTAGTACAATTTTAGGAAAACTAAATTGACTTTGTCGAAATTTTAAGTTTTTCCTTCAACTATTACATAAATATTACAAGTAGACTAATTTGAATGTAAATAGATGAGGAAAAAATGTAAAACTTATTATATTCCAGAAATGTCGGAATAAATTATGGTATAGACTAATGAATATTCATAGTTCCTATGGATTTTTCAACTGACAATAATTTTAAAATTTCATCTACAAAGTCTACAGTGTACATTCTACTTTTTAAATCAAGTGTGAGGCGGCATGTATTTTGACAACTCCAAAATTCTGTGCACTTTGCTTTCATTGCGTATATTTACCATTGGAAACGTTGTTGGAACTATTCTTCTTTGTTCACGTCGATTATATTTGTACCAACATATAAATAAGTAAGAGTGTGGGATGTGAGTGTATGATAGAAAAAAATCACACCCACATCCTATATAAAACAGATTACTCTTATTTTATAATCTAAATCATTCGTTGTGAGTCTTGGAAAATCAATACTTATTCAATAAAGAATGATTGTAAATTAAGAGAAACTGGATATATATCATAAGTATAGTATCTGGGATGATTCTCATTTGCGTAAAATATATATTAACGATCAAGCCGTTTTGTACATTTGTTAGCAGGAGACTTCGAATTTTAATGTCATTTTGATAGAATCATATAAGCGTTTAAATGGAAAAAGGCAACAATAAATTTTATTTTTATTTTGTTACAGCTAACAACGATTCGATTACTACGCAAGGAATATGTTCATCTAATTTTGCTGCTGGTAAATTATCTTCGGTTATTCTGAAACTAAGAAATGCTGATGAACTTTCATTCAATCCGATTGGTACGCCAATTGTTTTTGAATTTCAAAGTCTATCAAGCAGTTTTGATAACTACACGTTTTTCGCTGATGGAAATCCTATTTATGACATCAATAGTACTTCTAACACCATTACTGTCGGTGGGTTCTTCAATGAAAGAGTTTTTTTTAGTTACCTTGGTTTAGATGCCAGTGGGTTACCAATCTTTTGTTCGTTTCTGTTATATTTTGGAAACATTTCGATGCATATTCACATTTCGTATTCAAATGGTACGGATGCTGGAGGAGTAACAGTGACTATTAGTTTAACAAGCGATCAGCGAATCTCTGCTGTTGGTCTCACCGATGCAAGTGGTATGATCATTTTCAATAATGTACCGTACTTAACAGTATCTATATTTGCTCACGAAAACGGAAACCAAATGAGTGTGGCAGGCTTAATGCCACACAACTCAACAGTTTCTCTCGTTTTGATACCATTCGTGGAACAAAACATTCCTCTGATTCAAGATCAAGAAATAGTCAGTGTCAATACTAGCACAATAATGGTTCTTCAAACAGTTTCAAGGATATTTTATAGTCAAACAGCAGCTAATCAGGTTAATGTAGAATATCAATTTGTTACTAGTGAAGTGCCTGGAGGCTTTTTTGGTTCAAGATATAATGATTATTTTAGCGTCATTCTACGCTCAGAAACAGGACAATATGCTATGAAAAGTGATAGCATGAATGGTCTTGGCATTACAGAATTTGACAATTCGACGGGTGCTTCGAAATGGTATAAAATTACTCTACCAGTTCAATCGAATCAGGAAATGTTTCGATTAGATCTCAATGTTGCTAATGTTTGGGACGCTGGTTTCGATTCTCAAGTAAATGCTCGGCTTCTAACCTCTGAACAATGCACTAGTTGTGAACAAAGTTGTACGAGTTGTACCACAGATCCAATCTGTCGAGACGTATGTTTAAATCCACCAATAGACAGTTGTTTGTTTTATCGTGAGTGTATGGAGGCAAAGTCGAAATGTGGATCGAATGGATATGCCGTCAGCTATGGCTCAAAATATTGTTCTAAATTCCTTGCTTCTTCAGCAACTTTTAGTTCGATTGGCCAGACATGGATCTCGAATACTGCGGACTGTTTGCAAAAAACTTTACTTGTGTCATTGAAAAACTGTGATAACTGTTGTTCTTTGGAGTGGACTGGATTCGATTCTCATTCACAATGCTATATTAATAATGGCATTTGTAATTTACCAGCAATGGATTGGATATTGATTTTATCTATTGTTGAAAAACATGTTTTAGATCGAAATATATTTATTCAAACATTGAAAGCCGAGCCGCAATGTATTTCAACTATATTGAGTAACATCCTCGATGCAATGCCGAATGTATCTAGTCCAGTTAGAAATGCATTATCAATTGTTTATCATTGGTTACAATCATTGTAAAGCGAAATATACTCTAGAGTGGTAAAATAAACTCTTTCTATCTGAATTAGAATCACATAGTGACTTCTATATTTTGAGAACGTTAGTAATATCATTCATACTTTTCTTAATGGTATTATATTCTTAAATTTTTTTATGAATTATTTAATTATTCACTCATTTCATTCCTTTTTATCTACATTTTGAAATTTTCTTTCAGAGGTTTTTCTTAGTTCTCTGATTCTATTCTTTGCTTTTCAAGTCTTACTAATAAAATATCTGTTTTAATCGATTGTTATTCTTTATATTACTTGTCGTTCTTCTCAATGAGTTCTGCATTATTAATTATTGCGGTTTGTTGCCTATCGCTTCATCTGGCCGTGTTTAAATTATTTGCTTCCATCTATTGGTATTTTCTTTTTTTTTTCGTTCGTCATCATCGTTTCATATACATGTATATGTATAAATACTATTTAAGACATAGAATAAAGCAGTATTAATTGATTAGATATTAAATTGCAAGAATTTTGGGTCGAATTATATGTCGTCACCGACCAGGTTTTTTTCAATTCACTGCTGAACTTTTCATGATTAACTATATTTTGAATATTCTTAGTTTCGAATTCCTTTCTCGAAAAAAAGACTAGAAATAAATTTAATACGATGAATAGAAAACAACAAATTTAGAAAGTCACGCGAAACTTGACCCAGTTTTAATACAATTGTGGTTGAATTTCTTTCTTTTTTCACTTTCATGTGTCCTTTTCATATTCGTTTAATCTATTTGTCAGACAACAACAAGGAAGATATAAATATTAAGACTAAATGAGAATATATCTATTGAGTAAAACGTTCATTAATAATAGAATGACTTCGATTATTACTTCTTGTTTCTATTCACGGAGGCTCAATAAAAATTTACGAAAAGATGAAATTATCCAATTAATCAATTGTTTTAAAGAAATTTTCTCTAGTCTACAACATATATCTCACTCTAATATGCGATAAAAAACCACAATCAAGAAATCTAATATGACATACGTAGAAATTCGATTGATTTAGGTCGTTGTGAGAAATATTCTAATGAGCGTTGCATTGACAGAAACATAACACATAAGAAATATCGAGAAAAAGCAATAGTGAAAAAGACGAAGAATAAAAAGAATTGCTAAGAATAACACAGTTTGTGATTGTTGACAGAAGCATGTAATTGCTATTAATACAGGTTTTTCCGTCACATATTTATCCTTGAAGGTCGCGCATAAGAGAGTTAGAAAGATCAGAAATAACAAGAAAATAAGAAAAAGTAAACTAAGGTATTTCTTAAAAAACTTTAGACAATGAAATATTAGTCATTCAGGTATTATCAGAGTTTGTGCTTGTAGATCTTTTTTTCATTCAAACTTTTAATTTTTAATAACATACTATACACACATCCTACTCATGTTTTATAATGACCATTCAGCTACTTTCGTACACCTACTTTTCTGTATTGATATACTTTAGATTGAATTAGTCGATTCGATTACGTACTCCCTGCATCGATATAATTCATGAACGAGATGAATATTCTCTTCATTTATTTAGGAAGAACGTCAATTTCTGATTTTTTCGGAAATTCTTTTGTGTAGACAGGATTTTTCAGTACACTGGGAAAGTATCAAAACAATCTTACTCGAAAACTTAAACAACAGTAGTTATTCTCACTTATTCCGTTTCTCTTCTCGTTTAGCCTCTTTTATATATAGCCTAGATAGGAAAAAAGTAGAAACTAAGTATAGTAATAGTCATAACATATATGTGCACACAATCGCTTGTTGTTTTTCTCAAGAAGAAATCTTCTTGTTCTGTTTATTTTTCTTTCTGTCAACAATGCTTTTCTCATCGGTGTCAAATAACATACTACTTGAAGTCTAAGGTTTATAAGTGAAGGACTAAAATAATTGATGTTTTGTTATGGTCACAGCTGGTCTCTTGAATTTAGTTTTTCCTTGGAAAAGATTGTATGTGTTATATATGAAAAAGTAAAATTATACTTTGATGTGCTACTTCTCATTAGCAAACATAAGGAAACAAAATATTAAGTAAATGAATTTTTTTAAAAGTACGTTTGGTATCAAGTTGATAGATTTATTAATATTTTGAAAAACGATAAAATATGATAACTGTATTTTAAAGATTTGATTTTTGACAAAAACTATAAAAATCAAAATGTTCTTAAATATTCCAATGAAATTTTATTTTGTTCTAATCAAGTACATTTAAAATTACTGAGAAGACTGCTACTTCATAATGTACACAAAGATTCAAGTTTAGACTTTATCATAAATTTTCTTGATAATCTGAAAACCAGCAACACAGATCGGTAAATTTTTTGAGCTAGATAACAGAGATCGTTATTGTAGGAATATAAATCGCAACGCATTAATAGAAAGTACCTATTTAGTCTCTTGAGAAAAGAAAACACACTACAGAAATAATTGCATTAAGTTTTAGCCATTTGAGGACCGAATTTTTTTTCTCATCGAATTCAGTTCGTCCAGTTGATCTAAGTTATTGACTATTTCATCGTAATCGAGATCGAGATCGAAGTCACTCTCGCCGTTGTCATCACTAGTGTATGAATTACGGGACTTGTCATCAACTTGATTATTTCCACAGAATTCCATTGGTTTAGTTTGAATTATAAAAATGGTATAAAGAAATGAAGAGCACAAGTACGAGAGCGAAATGATACGCTTTGCAAATTCAAGAACAACGTAAAGTCGTCAATGACAATGGGAATATATATAAACTCGATAGAGAATCAGAATATTCTCGGGTGTGAGTGTGAATGTAGTAAGAAAGACTCACATTCACACCCATGTGAGGAATTAGTAAGTTCTGTTTTATTTAAAAAAAAAGAGTTCAACTGAAGGTATACAATAAACAGTTAGAATTCTGTATTATCCTTAGTCATGCTACGAAGTGTTTCTAATTTCTTTTCAAGTTCATTAATATCCTTTAGAAATTCTCCATTCATATGTTCTTCGATTCGACGCTGATGTTCTCCAAGTAAACGTTCAACTTGTTGTCCATTATTTTTTGAAATATCATCCCATAATTGTCCTATCAAACCATGTAATTCATCTAATATTTGAGCTATTATACTCTGTAGTTTCTGCATGATAGGAACCATTAATGTTAGTAATTCTTTGTAGATGATCATTTTCTTTTCATAGAGAGGATCATTAGGATCTGGTCGAGCTTGTTTAATTCGTTCACGTAAATCATTTGTTTGAGATAGAAGACTATTTTGAAGATCAGCAATCATTTCATCAACAAAACTATCAAGTTGATCTGAATTCATTGAAGACGAATGTTGACGATGATCGCTAGGTTTCAGTTTTAGTACCAATGTTTTCAGTTTTCTACAATTATTTCGAACGATTTGTATGGTTCTAGTCTATAGAAATAATCCAAAATATTTTTCTATTCGGAACAAATAACTTACCGTCATTGAAGCATCATCTTGTTGAATAGACATATTAATCTAGAATAAAAATTGTTTATATAATATTTATTATTTTAATGACGAAAAAAAAGAGTGCTAAGTAATTTAAACGCATCTCGAATTTGTTCAATGATTTTGAGAATTGTTTGTGCATTATCATTGATCCACTGAACAATACTTTTAACGATCGAAATTATTTTTTCGAACATTGAATGAATCCATTCAGTGACTTGATTGACACCAGTCGAGGAACTTTCTACAAATTGTCGATATTGATTCAGACGAATTTCATAATCAGGTGCTTGATGATCGGTAGGTCGATGAGTTTTGATTTCATCTCGCATTTGATGAAGACGTCGTGTGACATCGGCAATAAAGTTGTCTGTTTCACGATCGATTTGTTGTTCAAGTTGATCAGCTTCGATGTTTGAACGATTGTTCACTACTTCTTCAAGTTTATTTTCCAAAGCTCCAACACGACTTTGTATATAGGAACGTAGTGGTTTCTCATATGTATCAGAAGAATTCATTGTATTGTGTGAGTGATATAAATTGACGATGGATTGTAAAAACACCTTGTGATTATATTGTTCACATTCTTTCCAAGTTGAAAAAGAAAAAATCCGTGTTATGACGAATGTTTGTTTACACGAATCCGATGAAATATAATGCGTTTCTTTCTTTCTTTCCAACAAACTGGGTAAAAATGCATGTCATTACCAACATTTTATGATGCCAAGTGGATGATTAGTAATCATTTTCTTTGACAGTTTTTTTTTCACCTATAACTTATAAACAGTACGGGCAAAATCAGTTGAGTCATTTGAGTCATTTCAACATAACGAAATAATAACACATAAGTATAGAACAATTGTGGAAATATTAGATTTCTTCAAAAGGAAAAATCCAAATAGCTCCTCATCTGTGTATATATAGCGATATATCCGATAGGTGGATAATTACAAGCCAAATCATCATTTAACCTATTGGTGAGTTTAAAAAAGGTGAATTGAATAATTATGTTCACCTTTTAAATCTTTGATTTTAGAAATATTGTTTATTTCTAAAGAAATGGCCGAACGTCTATTATCTTTTGATGAAGAATTCCAGCCACAAATTAAAAATACATTGAATACGTTAGTTGATCATGTTCAAGAAAAGATGGATAGTGCTGAATCGTTGAGTGCTGATGAAGCTGAAAAGTTGTTAGATGATGCTTGTAATGATTGTATCACAACATTTCAAACAAAAATGGAAGAAATTAAAAATTCTGCGAGACGAGCGAGACCTGATCTATCAAGTCCAACATACACCGAAGATAACAAGAAGTATACAGATTATATAGTAGCCGTGACAGCTGGAATTAAACAGAGCAAAAGTTTATTTGATACTGTTTTTGAACGTATTCGTAATATTGTATCCACTGTGGTTGAATGTATCAAAGCGGGTGTGGAATGGGTGTGGGAACAGTTGAGTACAGCGTTTGATTCAATTAGATCTCTTTGGAAATCATAAATGTTTTTTTATATATCTCTTTATAAAAATAACTATAAATTTTGATTAAATAACCTTATAAAATTCTAGATTAAATCCTATCGATTCATATGTCATGGCACTTTCTGGTGATCTGATTGATTTTGATGACATGGACAATGCATCATCCATGATAAGTTGAGCAATCATTTCACGCGAAAAAATAAAAGTAACGTTTTCTAATCATATATCTAGCCACAAGTACATGATGATAGAAACAATAGAACAATAGATTTTACCCAACGTGCTCATTTTCAGGTAAATGTTTTGATGATTATATTCTCGAAGAAAATGATTTTTAGACCACACCTACGAATGCCAATAGAGGTATTGAAAATAATCTTGTTAACGTGAGTATGACATCGTTTTTGCTTTCAATCTATTCAATAAATTTGTTTTTAAGGGTACAATCACTATTGTTCGAGAGAAGTGCAAAACATTGATACTTAAACTACGTACACCTAACCGTCGATATCTTGTTTTTGGTGGATTGGTTAAACCTGAAGATGATATTGATCGAATTATTGATGAATTAGGTGATACATTGGCCCAAAAAGTGATCGAAGCTATCAACGGAATTCGGGAAGAAGTGAAGAAAGCACGGCCAAATGAAAATGACATTGATTATCAATTAAAAATTCAAATTTACAAAGATCTTCTTGAATATGTAACAAATTTGATCAAGAAACTAACAAAAGTCTTTGATGAATCTCTGACTGACTATCGTATTCGTGTGGAACAATTATGGAATGATTTGGAACATACATATGATTTGAATGAGATTAATAATTATATTGAAAAATTCAAAAATGAATCCGAACAACTATTTGCTGATCCCATTCAAAAGCATTTAGATGGATATCTAAATATAATCGAATTGAAGATGAACTGTATGAAGCAACAAAATAATCTGTTGTGAAGGATATTGTTCTTTTGTAATTATTTGATAAAAAATAAACGGGAGCCGAATAATTGAAATAATATACTGAGATTTTCTCTGATAGATTTATTGGTAAAGATTGAACATTCTTCTCCTGCGGATAAATTATTCTCAATTTCATGAATCTGTCCTATGATCAAAACAAAAAAGGGTGTGGATGTGTGATGAGAAGATATCCACCCCCACCTCTTCTAGTGCTTCAATTATTCATATAAATCGCAGTAATAAACAGCATTCTCGGGATTGTGTCGGGATCCTCAAAAGATTACGTAGAGGAAATGACGAAAAAAAAATCGAATATTTTAAGGCTTTCTCAGCAGAAGAAACATAACCTTACATTGGCATTCGAAGTTCATTAACGCATGTGATCTTTCTTAAATCGATGTACAAAAACTGTGACAACTCTGTTAATTCTTTTATGAATTTGACGTTTTGTCATTCTTTAGTTAGGACTAAATAAATACGAAGAAGACTTAATTATTGTCCATTGAGACTTCAAATAAAGCTTTTAACATTATCGAAAGAGGAAGATAGTGATATTCATTAATTTCATTTAGTTGTTGTTGTCTTGAATTTCTCTATTTTTGAATGATTAATTATTCATTGTTTCATAATCAAGGAATCATATCGATTTCCATACGGTAAACGTATTCTTATATTTTCTGTGATCCTTTGAAACACAATTTTCGTGTTCGTGTATTTATTTATAATAATAATCTTGAAGAAGTCCTTGAATCATCTCTTTCCAATTGGTACCATTAGAAATCATTTTGTGGGATGATGCTGAAGATAATTTCCAATTCAACAACGCTTTTTATCAATCTAAATAATTGGTACCATATAATCATTGTTCTAAAATATCACAAGGATCTTTTCTTTCACCTAAAACTGAATTTTTAAACAACGTTTCATTTATCAATCTTGTCGATTAGTTCTTCGAGAATCCTGCAAGCTTCGTGGTGGACATCGGCAATGTCAACTGTAGAGGAGCTTTGATTTCATTGGAACGTATAAAAACCTCTAGAAGAAAGAAATTATTGTTGATTCAATGTTTAAATGAAACAACTATGTCAGATCATTAGTATGATCTGTACAACTGCTTATTATTCCTTTGACGAGTTCTATTCTCGAACTTGAAGATTCTTTATCAAACAACTCAAGCAAGAATTGGACTATGCTCAGTTATTTAATTCATAGCAGTAAACTTGAAGAAAGTGACCATTGTTATTGTGTAAATTCTGAAAGAGTGACAATGTTAGAGCTATCAAAAACGCATCAGTTCAATGAAGAAACAGATTATAATGGCTCCGACTGCGACAATACATCCCCAAGCACTCCATCCAAATAGTCTGGCTTTGAAAAATGCATGTTGAATATATTTGGTGTCGTTCACATTTGGAAACGGAATATCTGTTGGAATTGGCACATTCAGAAATTTGCATAGAGGCGGCCATCCTTCTTTAACATTGAATACGAGTAATTCGTTCTTCTTATTTTCGTTGATTACTCGAGCATTATATAAATCATGAATTCGTGGTCCAATTTCACCATATTCAATCATCCACTTTTTAAAAATCTTTTTGGCGACAATGCATTGCAAACGTAAAAAACGAATAGGATAAACTGCTATGTAATAGGATATATCAGTAGCGGTCGGTCCAATCGAATTTGTCATACTTTCAAACCATTTTTCACCGGTATCGCGTACAGTAAGTATTATTTTTGCTTTCGGATAAGCTTTATGAATTTCTTTGTAAAATATTTGTGTCGGAGCATCTACTGTCGATCCATAGCCTTTCATTAATTCATGAAAATCAATTTCATGTCCATCCAGTGCTCGTGAGAATAGTATACTTCGTTCAGGTTTATCAAATAACTCGGCCATATGATGACAAGGACCAAAACCGAGTTGTTCTAGCGCAGCTTTGAGTGATGAAGTACCTGTTCGTGGTAATCCAGCTCCAATAATTCGTAGATAATTTGCATGATCAGAATCTGTTTTTCGACGATGAACTTTTTCATCTTCAAAAATGATTTTTTGCATTTTATTCAATTTTCTAAAAAATACAGTAAGTAGAAAGATTTGAAGAGTTGTTAAATAGTGTACAAATGATGCACAGAGTACTGCATAAATAAATCTAGGACTAAAACAATTTGAATATCTTTTAAAACTCAATTCGATTATTCAACTGTTAACTTTGACTTTTCCACTATTTCCAAGGATGAGGGTGACACGAAATCCTGCTCACATACATGAATAGTGTAGAATCCGAGAATTGTTGATCTCTTATGAATTCTTGAAACTACAATCATCGATAGTTCAAATATTAAAAATTGTGTTAGTAATAGAAGATCATAGTTTATAGCGGTATATAATCAGTATGTCTTGATCAGGCGGTATCAAATCAACATCTATATGATGAAAGTTTTGTAGAAGGATAGTTTTTATGTCAGAAAATTTATATTCTATGTGCCGTAGAATCATAGCAACGTAGATTTTGATTTCATACATGATAGAGAATCGCTCAAGGCAAATTTTGTTACATGTACTAAAAGGCATGAACCCGGACAATGTCAATAAGCCGATTGGTATTCAATTAGATAGATTGGAACTATTTTTTAGTGTCTTTCTTTCACGTACCATGAAAATGCGTAAGCGTCAGACAAACTCATCAATCATAGGATTAGCATATATCGATGTAGATAATACGATCGCTGATAGGATGCTTTCCGTGTGTGATCAACAGAATGGATAAAGCGTTGATTTCGTTTGAGAATAGTGAAAAGACGTGAATAAAAATAAAACTGCTCAACAGCATGTCTATGATGATGAATATTGATAATGTAACTATGAATACTTCAGACAAAACGGTTTGTAATCGAACATCGTCAGGCACTATTTGCAGTGAATGATAAGCAGGTGATTTTTCTAATTTTAATGGTGTATCTATCATTAAATCTTAACGATCGATGCTAAACACTACACGACACCAGTTACCGATAAAAACAAAGTGAGAAAGCGAATGATAATAGACAACACTATTTGTAACTACTCGCCAACTTACCACGTGCAGAACAGAAAAAAGACAAGGTAAATAGAAAAAGCGTACGAAAGGCTTCTTTTATTTTTCTTCTCATATAATGTCTAATGTTTCACAACGACACCAACCAATGACTAATCATATGCTTTGTGATAGCTATCTTCCTGTCAGACAGTGAAGGAAGGTGAAATAATCATTTTCGAAGAGTTGTCTTGAGGGTGGAATGTGGATGTAGATCTTCGCTTGTCGCTAACCTACACCAACTACTTTATTTATTATTCATATATTCTAAATCGAACTATTGAACGATAAAATTGTTCATTGTGTTCGATTTCGACATTTCGAGTTAACCAAAATATAGTTGAAAAATTATCCTGTAGTTCATTGACTGATGGTTGATTAAAAACGCGATATTGAAGGGCAAAAATCATTTCCAATCTTCGTAATTGTGGACAGTTTTCTGCTAGTAATATTTCCCATTTATTTCCAATGCAAAGAACATAGTCACATGAAAGTTTCATTTGAGTTAAATTGGGAGTTTTTTGTAATAAAAGTTTTACATCTTCGAAACTGATATAATAATTAAGATGTACATTCAAGTGAACACAATTCCATAAAATAAAGTTTAACGAGCAGATTGGTACTAACATTGTCATACTGGAATCAGCATATAATTGATTTACTTTAATAGATCTAATGTACGGTATACACGGTAAGATTTGTAGAAAGTTTGTCAGACAAAGAGATGGAAGGGTAATCAATTCTAACTTTGTCTGCTTCGTTGTTGTTGTAGGTATTTGAAGAAGATGAGATGTGTTGTCACATTGAAAAATCAGTTGTTTAAGAGAATGAAAAACGTCATTTTCAATGAATAATAGTTGCAGTAATCGTTTTAAGCATTGATCATAATTAGCAATACGTCCTATTCGAATTTGTAAGGATTCGAGGAATGTTAAATGTGATAGTTGTTCTAAGAGTACTATAGAACAATCACTCATCAATTCACCTAAATAGACTAACGAGAGATAACGTAATTGATTGAACGTGCTAAACGAATATCGTGTAAAGAATTCTTCAATCTGAAATTCTTGATCGAATTCAATTGATTTAATCATGGCACGATTTTTCACTTTCGGAAGAATAACAGAAAAAGCGAAGTCGTAGTCTTTTGTTGTTGTAATTTTAAAACATAGTGATGTAATCTCAGACAGTATCGAAGTGATTTTTGAGTTTATGTTGTCAAATGTATGATAGAGTTCAAAAACATCAAAGAATTCGAAGATCTCACACCATAATTCAGTTGAAAGACTTTCAATTGTGCTGCAAAGAAATGTGTTTGACATTGTCTTGAAGAATCTAAAACAAACAATTAGATCTATATCGGACCAGTTCGATTTGAAAACATAAGAATTCGAATGAAAGTACGTCATTCAATCACTCTAGTCATCATCATTTTTTCTCTCAGAGTAAAACGATTTCGATAACATGGAGTCCTTCACATTCTACCAACATTGTTTTTAAAAAACTTCAAACACATGCGAAAGAAAAAGAACAGAGAAACGAACTGGGCGCGATGTAATTTCGCAATGTGAACGTAAGTATTTACATAATGACGGCAATGTATCATCGATATTCTTACTCAATTCGAAAATATAGAAAGAGAAGCGAAAAAGAACGATAGAAGATAAATTTTAAAACTTATGGATGTGTGGGTGTGGGATGTTGATCTGTTGGCAGAATCCAGAAGTCAACACATCCAATAAAAGGGACCCATACTCACACCCTCATCAACAGTATTGATGATAGCATTCGATATATATGAAAAACAATACTTTCAACATTCATTTCAATACACAAGGATAAATTTGAATAAATAGATAAGCTAAAATGAATATGTTATCTGTTTTCAAACTGACTTGGACAATTAATAAACATAGAAAATAAGAGAATAAACGGTGCTAATCTCCATTTCTGTTGGAACAGTTTTGCAATGTATAATGGTTTATTTTAAAACAGTACGAATGACGAAAAAATAGAAAAAAAAACAATGAAAATCAGTACTAAATAAAGAAGAAACAAAGTCATTGCAGACTATTCCAATTGTCTAGAAAACCTTTTGTTACATTTCAATCGGTTATATCGATGGTTTTAATTGTCGCAAATTGTGTAAATATACTTGAACACGCGAATGGTCGTTAGGCAATTCCTTTGTAGCTGTTGAAATAGCCAATTCCAAATAATGTATAGCCATAAAAATATCTAGTTTATGTTTATAAGATAAACCTATAGAATGATAAATTTCTGCTAACATTGGATGTTGTTGCTTTTGTTTTAAAGCAAAGTCAAGCGCAGTTTCTAAACTATTGATTGACATTGTCCAATCCTCTTGTTTATAATAAATGCGACTCATACTATAATAGATCGATATGATAATGTATTCGAGATCTTGCGAAAAAGATCTATCAGATTTTTTATTTTGAATGAAAAGTTCAACGGCTTCATCAAAATATTTAATTGCCATGTGATAATTTTCTTTTTTTCCGTAAATTATTGCGATACTATTGAGTAATTGAAGACGTTCTATGATATCATCTGGTGAAATCTGTGTAAGTTCTTTATGATGAATTGACATTAGATAATCTTGTTCATCAGGATTATCTGATACACAGTAGAGATTCTTATATACTTGTCGAAGTCCAATATCATCATAACATTGATCATTTTTCAGCATATCATAGTAAATCTGAAAAGATTGAAATTTCGACTTATCGTACGGTAGAATTGAAATTCGAGCAATTTCAAGAGCTTTTTCCATGTATTTCAAAGCTGTTGTCTTGTCCTTTTCTTTGTTACATATTTTTGATAATAAGAAATGCATATGAGCAAAACTTTCATGATTTTCCGACAGTATTCTTAATTGATTTCGTAATGATTTCTGTGTTATTTTCCATGCTTTATCAATATTACCTAACTGAAATTGTATCATCCCAATATTATACTGAAATTTGCAGACATTAACATCGTTTTCACCAGCTTGTGATCGCGAAAGTATTCTTAATGCTGTCTCTGAATGATATAGAGCTCTATTTAGATCATTCATATCTCCGTATACCACACCAATATTATTATGTGTTATAGCTAATGATTTATGATTGTTACCAAATATTTTAGTATCAATCTCAAGTGCTTTTTCTAATACTTCCAATGTTTTTTTCCATTCCTTTTGCTCAAAATAGACAGTTCCTAAATTATTGTAAATTGCAGCGAGATCTGTATGCGTAGAAATGGTACCCTTGAGACGAATATCTAAGGCATGATGTAGATATTTTGAAGCATTTTCATAATCACCCAATTTTGAATATATCTCACCGATATTATTATACGCAGTTGCTAGTTCTGGTTTGTATTGATTTGTTTTTAATATTTGTTCATCAATGTGTAGTACTTTTTGAAAATATTCTAATGCTAAATGTTTATTATCTTTATCACGATATAATAAACCAATTTGATTGTATGTGTAGGAGAGTAATTTAGGTGATGTCTGAATATCAGTAGCCATAGTAAAATATTTCATAGCTAAATCAAGTTTACCAAGGCCATGATACGATACACCGATATCGACATATACTTGGCTGATATTTTCTTGTACATTATAAAAAGTTTGTTTATTCAAATATTCTAGAGCTTTTTCAAGATAATTCAAGGACGTTTGATGATCTCCTTTGTGATATGCAAGCTTTCCTAAACATGAATAAATGCGATATGTATTCTGATTATCTTCATGAATATATTCAAGTAACATATGATAAAAACGCTCAGCCCTTTCATAATCACCCATTGTTGTCAGAGCTTGTCCTAGACTGCATATATTACTTTCTTTACAATATTCGTTTTCTAATTCATTTCGAAGTTCACTAATATCATTATCATCTTCAATTAACTTTAATTTTACGTACCAATATCCTTTTTCTTTGATTGTTCGTTTATCTTGAACATATTCAATACGAAATATCGATCCAACTGAAAATACAATTTCAGCTTCTTCAGGAAATTTGCTCAAAGCGCTGATTGAAGCAAATGGTCTTTTTATTGTTGAATGAATAATGCCTATTTCAATTTCAAATAGAACAGATAGGATATTTGGATCTGGATCTGTACCACATCCAGAGAACATTTCTGCAACATCAAAATCTACAGTTGTAGAAAAGAATGTATTAATTGACATTAAACGACCAACATTATCCTTTACACTATTGAATTCGAGATTAGTCATAAGTTGTCCACGATATACAGTCTGTGGAATTTTATCAGGATACTGTTCGGAATATAATTTTTGTAAATGTTTATACATATCAGCTAAGAAAAATCGGAATATGAATAATAAATCAATATTCTCCGTTCGTAAAGCTTGATTAAATAAACGATACAGAAATGAATCATTTGTATAAAATTTTAGTGCTTCTGTTGATTTGTAATTCTTTTCAAAATCTAACATAGCTTTTTCTGCCGTTTCATTATGGTTGTTCATTGTTGAATTTTCTATATTTTCATCGTCCTTACATGGTATTCCATAATGTTTTCGACATTCAAATAACATTTCATCTTTTGCTTGATCGTTATATGGTATTTTAATTAAAATATCAACTAATAATTGAAACCATAAAAATCGAACATTATCTTTATTTAAATCTCGAACTGTTTTGACATTTTT
Source organism: Rotaria sordida (assembly GCA_905250125.1). Classification (NCBI taxonomy): domain Eukaryota; kingdom Metazoa; phylum Rotifera; class Eurotatoria; order Philodinida; family Philodinidae; genus Rotaria; species Rotaria sordida. The sequence goes on along the minus strand of CAJNOL010000664.1, from coordinate 76,125 downwards.
ATCTCGAAGAAAGACACTTATGGGTATTGGTGAATGTTTTAGACAACGTTCATATTCTTTGGATAATTCTTCAGATAGATTTTTAATATTTGAAAATATACCATGCAATTTTGGATTGGACAGTTTTGAATTTATAGTTAATTCTTTCTGAATTTGTAATATATAAATAGCAATAATTTGTGAGTAATTGGAGATTTTGTCTACTATCATGTTGTTATTTGAATGTGATGAAATAAAAAATATTCTTTTATCATTAGATGATTTGATAAAATCAATACATTGATCAAAATTGAAAAATATTTTTAAAGATTTAATAATATCCGATATAGGTGATGTGTCAATTGTTGTATAATTTTCGTCGTCTTGTAACCAAATGACTAAATATTCATCGAGAGTGAGTGCTTCTTGTATTAGAAGTTTGGTTTTGGGTTTAATAGGCTTCACAACATTTGGCATTAAATCTCGTCGAAATATTTCAATATCTTCCAATAATTGATTGTTTGCATCGGATGAATTTTTTTGAACAATAGTTCGTAGTTTTGAGTATTGTTCTTTTTTATATATCACGATGTCTGGTGATTCCGAATAAATATAGAAAAAAACAATTTGTGGTAGATTATGAATTAATTCGAGTAGATAACTGAATTTATCAGTAAGTGCAAGAAATACTTTTCGCCATTCGTATGATGTAATAAAATCTATACATTGATCAGGATTATGAAATGTTTTGTAACTTTTTACGATTGTCATTTCATTACTATCTTTCTTTTTCCATACTTTACATAGTTGAATATTTTCTCCCATGTTAAATTGTTCGTCCAAATGGATTTCTATGAAATGTTCATTACCATATTCTTCGGTTGAAATACAATTGATTGGCATAGGTAAAATATCAAAATCTGCCATCATACAAATTGAGCAAAAGTCTGAAATAATAATTCGTTGAAAAATTAGGTTATGAAAAAGACTAAAGGGAATACTAATTTTATATGATTTCTTAGACCGGAATAACTTTAATTTTTTGTGGACCTATAACAGCATTGCCTTGATTTTAGAGAAAGTTTTAAAAAAAAAGCATCACTGGAAAAATAAAAAGACGAATAATTATTATGGTGCGTCTCGTGCACTAGCGTTTTATTACGACTGAAAAAAAACAAATTTTGTATGTCGATTCTTGTCTTGTGAAAGAGACCTTGAGAAACATTTACGAAGATTGTGCTTTATTGCACACGTTCGTATTCAAAAATCGATAAGAACTGTGTGCACCTGAAAGAAGCAGAAACAGTGCTTCTTTTCTGCAGATGTCGAAGGAGTGCGCATGCGGGTGTCGGTGGGTGTGTGAGTGTGAGCGGGGTGTAGGTGCGGTAGGTGTAGGTATGGGATGTTAGTATCCATCTTCTCTCAATTGACACCGACACCCTTCTTCTTGTAACTTTGAAGATATATTTTGTTTCGAATTTTCTTGAAAATTCTAAATAGATGAACCATCTGAATGAGTTCTTAAGCAAGGACGAAACCGGTCATGGCAGCTTCTTCACACTCACACCTTCAGATAAAAATATAAATTTTCTACTGGTAATGAATCTTTACCATATGCAATTGATATTACTGATTTTAATAGAGATTATATACAAGATCTTATTCTTCCTAATTCTGGTACGGATAATGTCGGCATTTTACTGGGACATGATAATAGGAGATTTAGACATATAAAAACTTATTCGACTGATCATGGTTCTGCACCAGTTGATGTAACCATTGGAGATTTCAATGGAGATCATCGACTAGATTCTGTCTCTGCAAATCATGATCATAATGGAATCGGTATCTTTTTAAGTACATGTTTATGAATTTGTTCAAATAGTTCTTATTTTGACTACAGACATTAACGACATGCAAAACTATTAATTCATATATTCTTTTATACTTAATATTACATGTAGATAAAATATAGTGTGTAGTTTTTCTTTTCTTTAGATTAGAATGAATATATCTATTTTTCAAACTGAAATTCGACGTTGGCATCACATAGAATCATATATCTTTCAAAAAATAGTAATAATTTTATTTTGTGAATAACTCTATGTTGAATGGATTGTATTATTTCTCTGTCAATAAATACGTCCGAGAAGTAATATTACTCGTCTAACTGACCTGTCTGTTTTTTTTTTCTAATTGAAATAAAGACAAGAGAGAGAGAGAGAGATCGTTTGAATATCACAAATTGTCATCTATACATTAACATTGAGAAGTTGAAGAACACATATCGAAGACAACGTAGCAATGATTTTTTTTTCTGAAAATCGGTGTACGACTATATCGATGAGTTCGGACAGTAGGGGTAATCTTATTGTTATTGATCCAAGATTACTTCAAGAAAGTAATTGTACAAACACTTCTACTTATTTTATTATTGTACCTATTGTTTTCTTGCTTATGATCATTGGATGTTGTTGTTGTTATTATCGTCGTCGACAAGCAAAGATTGTTGATATTCTATGAAAAATAATCTTATTTTTTTTTTCTTTTGTTTGTAAATGAAAATAGACATTTTTCGAAATAAAACAGATAATGAAAATATGTTCTGAAATACAAAGATTTAAATTTTCTCGCAAAAGAAAAACAAATGAGAGATGATATCGTCGAAACTTTAGCACAAAAACTCCGAAAATCAAATGAATAGAGAGGCAATATTCAAATAAAACAGAGTAGCTTGTAATAAAAGAAGAATTTTAAAAATAAAAATTTTATTATTTTGTTCTCGTAATTAAATGAGTCTTTGACACGAAAATAAAAAACTAAATTCGCTACTGTATAAGTTTTCTATAATTTACAATTAATTGAATATAAGATATAGTACTTGTTTTGTTCAAAATAGATTGTCAAATTTGATAGTTGATTTAGGAAGTGATGATAATCAGAGCAATGGTTGAACTCGTAGAGCTCGAAAAAAGCCAAAACTTGATAGAATAGGTATTGTTCGATACAACTGTAAATGTCTGACTCAAATAGTCATTTCCACCTACTGATCCATCCTTATAAGAACAAAATACCATTATGAGAATTTGACAAACTAATGGAATCTGAATAAGATGTATTGGTAGGGTTACAATAGGTCCATGCTAAAGAGTTGCCTAGCTCAAAGTCACCGTTCCATAAAAGCTCACTTCCAGAGCTATTAGTCACTGAAACATCATCCACGTAGTGCGAAAGTAAGTTTAGCTGAGCTAATGTTGGGTGCTGTGTAATTGAAGGAATACTACGTCCAACGCAAAGTTGAATTCAGATCTAGATAAAGAAGTTGCGTCGTGTAGTAGCACCACCTGTACATATATTACCAGTAGTAGTCATGCTTGTGGTAGTATTAATAAATAGTCAATCGAAACGAAATTTCATCTAATTTGTTTTGAGTAAAAAAAAAAGATGAAGAAATTACCAGTTGATATTAATCTGGTTGTAGTTTTGGTAGTTGATGTTTGACAATCTGATGTCAATTAAAATGTAGTGCTCACAGCCAGAACTAAACCAGCTGTTAGAACCACCTATAGTTAATCCTCCACAGAATGATATTGTTAATAAACGTTGGCAGTGTTTCCGTATAAATCGTAATCTTCAAAAAGATTGATAGTACATTCTTTATTAAAATCCACTTACTGTATTTTATTATAGTTTCTACAATTTGATTGATCGATATTAGTTGAAGTATTGTTTAAATTAACGTTATTTTCTTGCTAATCGATGAATTTTGATGTTCAAGAATTGTATCTTATGGCATTGACCATTTACTTAATCGAGCATTTATTGTTTTTATTTCAGCTATTGTTAGGTTTTAATGCTAGAGCAAAAAGAAACGAATAAATGAAGAATTCTATTTTTTTCTCATTCGAAGTATTTTTTTTTGTGACACAATCAATGACATGTACTTGTGATACTTTCTTTTTTTTTCAATTAATTTTTCTCTAATCAAAATTGTCAAGAATATTTAACTAAACATTAAATTCAAAAACACATTATTGGTGTTAACTTGAGTCATCTCCATCCTGGATAGAATTATTGAAATGTGTTAAATAATTGTGAGAAATTAGTTCGTTTTTTTTTCTCACATTTATTTCGAAGATGACAACATAAGGAGAGGAAAAAAACAGATAAGAATTGATCTTTAACCATTTTTCTTTCTCGTCAAAAGATAAAAACTATAGTCCTATGCTTAATTCAACTTTGATATTATTTCGTATTTACGATGATAAAATCTTCTAGAATATTCTATCAAACTTATTACTTAAAACATTTTTATTCAAGTTCAACAAAACAATCATCAATACCAGTTATTGAATAAACTAAATCATATGAAAATGAAACATATTGTAGAAAATTAGCTAAACAAATTGATGAAATATGTCAAAATATTGGATTATTTATTATTACTGGACATTTAATCGATGCAAAAAATTCAAAAATGATATGATGAATATCTCAAAAGAATTTTTTCATTTACCATTATCAATAAAAAGAGAAATAACTGATTCAAAAGATTATCCATCTTCATCAAATTTATTATCAGATTTAAAAGAAAGTTTTTCTATTGAACCGAAACATGAAGGAGAAATACGTTGGCCAACAAAACCTTTAAAAAATATCTTCAATTTCGTTAAATTATTATAAAGAATATTATAATTTATCTAAACATTTATATAAATTATTTGCATTAGCATTAAATTTAGGGTGTGGGTGTGGGTGTGGGATATGAGTAGATCCCGATCAACACCCGCACCCACCCCACCCTCTAAAATTTTAAAATAGTTCAAGAAATAATAATGTACGAAAGTTTGATAAAACTGGAAAGTTTCAATAGGCTATGGTGCTAATATGACTCCTTTAAGAGTATAGGAATATATTGTTCCTATTTCTTGAATTTACTCTATTGTTAATATATATCTTCATATGTTTATTTGTAATGCGGACTAAATGACCCAATTGGATTTGAAAAGTTCAGTTTGTTTCGATCTTTGATGTGTAATATTGATTCTCACATTTGATTATGAATGAGACAATACTTTGAAACGACAAAAACGAATAATGATTGCATATTTTTATCATACATTATTATTATCACACTTAAATCTTACAATAAGAGCCATTTGTTACAGTTTTTTTCATGACAAATTCACAACAATTGAAGACATTTGTAATTGTTATCACATATATCGCTGAAAACTAAAAGTATTTTAACGGTATTATTAATCGGAATGATAATTTCAGTCTTGCAAGTGAATATAAAGCAGAAATATTTCGAAGATAGAGAAGTCTTGTGATATCAATGCGCATATGACATGACTTTTTTGTCAGAAAAAAAGAAAAAAAAAAACTACAGTTAAGACAGATATTAGTGATATCGACATAAGTTATCTTTAGCTGAAGCACACGGTCGACACTAATATTTTGTGCAAACACTCAACTCTTTTCTTTTGCAAGGTATTGTCAAAGATGCAGAATATTGTTATCTATGCTTATAAGTTCACAAATGACAAAAAAAAACACGAGAATTTTTAAATGACATTTGTTTCTGTTCAAGTTACTTTTTTGTACTGCTGCAGTACATCTCTATCATCGGCTGAGATTAGTCCTTGTGCAAAATGGAGTCCACATGGTAAAACAGTGGCTGGTAATGGTCTTGTCGGTGATACGCTGACTCAACTGGCCACACCCAGAGGAATTTTCATAATGAAAAGAATGAATACATTGTATATAGCTGATTCAGGCAATTATCGAGTTCAGATGCTACCATTGAGTCAATCATCTAATTTGGCTACAACTGTTGTATTCGATGTTAGAGAACCATCGAAGATTTATGTTGATGATGATGAAAATGGACCAACAATTTACATTTCAGTTTTCATTGGAAATCGAGTTGAAAAATGGACGAAAGAAGCATCAAAAGGTATTCAATTAGGTGATGAATGTCGATCATGTTTTGGTATAGCAGTAGATAAAGAAAAGAATGTTTACATGTCAGAATTAGATAGAGAAGATGTATTAAAATGGTCACCTCAAACGAATTTGACGAAAGTTGTTGCTGGTCAAACAGATCAACGAGGAACAACGGACAAATATCTCAGTTCACCTCATGGACTTTATTTTGATCGAAACAGTGATACTTTATACATAGCTGATTCAGGAAATAACAGAATTCAAAAATGGAAAAAGGATGCTTTATCAGGCAGTCAAGTCGCTGGATCGAATACATCTACTCCGAGTGCTGATACTGGATCCTTAGATGAACCTGAAGGTGTTTGGGTTGATGAACTAACAAAAATTGTTTATGTAGCTGATACAATGAATAATCGAATTATTCGTTGGCTTCCAAACACGTCTGTAGGCGACATCATTGCGGGTGGAGAAGGTATGAATCAGAGAGCCAAATGATTCTGACTATAGGTTACATAATTTTGTCTTCAGAAATTTCTCAGTGCCTGAATGATTTTTCCTGTTTAGACTAAGATAACACAAAGAGAAGTTCTGAAAGCATAATTGTTTTCGATACAGTTGCAAATGACAGAGTCGAATCAAATGCTTAGCAGAAATAGAAATGAACAAATTGAAAATAAGTTTGAAATTGATCTTTCTTTGTTAATATTTGAGAATAGGTTCAGGCAATGCAACTAATCAATTCAATTCACCGAGCGATTTAGCATTCGATAGCGAAGGGAATCTGTATGTATGCGATACTTGGAATCATCGTGTACAAATGTTTTCGATCATTGACAATAAACCATGTTCTTCAACTTCAACAGGTAATATTCAATCATTTCATCTGAATTAACTTAATACCTTTCTTTTATTCAATAATTAGGAAAGAGGCAAATATACAGTAATTGGATAATGATCACAATAATTCTGTCAATATTAAGATGTATCATTGAAGGACTATTTTAATTATTTTTCTAATAAACAACTACATTTCTATTTTCATACTTTTAATTTTAATTATTTCTTGAAGAGATCAACAAGCATTTTCTTGGTTCAAATATAGTAACAACAATTTTTATTAAGTAGATGTGTGAGTCTTAAGTATGATCTTGCTTTTTTTTGAATTCGTTTAGGCTCCACATGGATACTTATCTTTGCAACCATATCCAGCTTGACCATCACATGCATAAACAACAAATGTTGATATTTGATATTGCCAATCATATCCACCACCAGTTGCAATAATTGCATATGTGCAACAACCATAATCAATAAAAGACATATCAACTTGTTGTGGTTCTTGCCAATTATCTTCAGTAAAAACAATTGGATTGAAATTAGTACATCGAGTACCATTGTAATACCAATTTGGTTGTACTTTAAATTCAACTTTGATTTCATCACCAAGTGAATGAACTGGTGGTGTATTTAATTTTAATGTAAGATGATCTTGACCATCTGGAGTGACCACAAAACCACGTACAGGTTCATAACTAAAACCTGTGTTTGCATTACCACAATAAGAAGGCCATTGATCTGGTAAATTGAACAATTTTTCAGCATCGGGTGAAATAC
>CAJNOL010000664.1:0-68483 GCA_905250125.1 Rotaria sordida | reverse complement strand
AAAAGCGATTGGACAGTTGAAAAGGTTCCCTCGTTAGTACAATATTCAAGAAAAAATATCTTCCAAATATTGACTGGACTGTATCAGTGGAACGCACATCAACAATAACAACTTTAGCAGAGTATGCTCCATCTGCCTCAACGAAATTATCCTATCAACAAACTCTTCTGTTATCTATGTTTAATATCCTGTTCTTCGATTTATTTTCACCTAAATAGCCTCAAAAAACTTTGACTTAAATAATAACGATATAACTTTTCGACTTTTTTATGGTGACAATGGAGGGTGTGGGTATGGCTGGGCGTGAGTGTGGGTGTGTGTGTGTGGGGGGGGGGGGGTTGTTAAACAGAATATCCACACCCTTCCACACCCACACACCACACCCTCACCCACCCACAGCCACACCCACCCACGCCCACACCCACACCCCACACTCACACCCACACCCTCAGCTACCCCACCCGAAACCCACACCCTCAGCCACCCCACCCCACACCCACACCCCGATAACCCTAGGATCGACCTGAACATGACTAGCACTTGTCCTAATAATAAGAAAGAAAAGGCCTCCTGAAATATGGTTGATCCATTTTTCAACCAATTAGATTGCGAAATTCTATTTCTCTGGAATATGTAAGGCGGAGCCCCCCACATATACCCCTCATTCGATAGAGCGCCCCTGATAACCCTAGAGTCGACCCGAAAATGACTAGCATTTCTCATGATAATAGGAAAGAAAAGTCCTCCTGAAATCTCATTGGCTCATTTTTCGTCCAATCAGAAACCGGACGAGCATACGAATTTCCATTGTGAAAACTCCATCCTTTCAAGATTGAGAAAAACGTCTACCATTGAATTTTTAAGGCGATATTTTTTTGACCTTTGACCCTGACACAAATCAGCAGACGCATTTTTTTCATATGACCCTCCCTTCAGTCGAGGGAATTATCAAAATCAGTATTTATTGGGTGTAATGTTATATTTAATTGTGTACGAATATCTTTAGCTAGATTAAATAATCTAGAACCAATTGGGCGTTGAACATAAACAGATAATATATCAGAATTATTGTGTAGCATATTATATAGTTCTAAACCAGAATGGAATGGGTCATAAATAATAACAGCTGAAAAAAAAACACAAAAGGAAATTTCTTTATGTTATTCTTTTTTTTTCGTTTTAAAAGAATACCTGATGCTCCATATTGTTTAGCACGTGTTATTTTAACACTAAATGTACAATTTCCACCACGTTGAATAATAGCAATACCATTTGCAATATTCATTGGATTAATTGGTTGTTCACATCCATCAAAATTACCATTTATATCAGTTAAAATAAATGCTTTACCATTACGAACTATTGTTTGACTACCTTTAGTTGATACAAAACCATTTGTTTGTGTTTCGTAAGTTTTATTTGTAAAATTTGACTCTGGTGAATAATATTCATGAGTTATTATTGTTGTCATATAACATTGAATATATTTTGGTAAAAGAATAATACATAATAGAAAGTAAATAAATATATTGAACGATAATAATCGTTGAGAATTTTTCATTTTTAAATAATTTTTTTTAACAGGATAATGAAAAGATAGATGAAATTTTTTCTATTCTTTCTAGAAGACAAAAAAAGAAGTACTGTCCGTTTCAAAATATAGTGCGCGCCACTGTTTTTTAAATAACTTAAGAACGCAACGAGCTAGTGACCTGCGGTTTTCACCAATCGATAGATGAGACAGAGGGACGTCTTTATCTCAGATAATGTGTCAGACGAAATCCTTTTAAAACTACTTATCTTTGAAAAACATGGGAAAGAATGCAAGAAAATGACCTGCCATTCAGATGAAATTTTGATTTTGACCTTTGATTTAGATAGAGGAACTTGATATCTATAGTTTAAGATACAATGCACTTTCTTACTTTTCCTTACGTTTTCATCGAAATGTCCAGCTGTTATGATAAAAATGCAAAAACATAGTAAAAAATCAGTAAAATTTCCTATTATTTGCGCATGTAAATACATGGTTCCATTTGGTCAACGTTAGAATGCAATAAGAAAAGTATTTGCATTGTATCTTGAACTGTAGATCTCAAGTTCCTCTATCTAAATCAAAGGTCAAACTAAAAATTTCATCTGAATGGCAGGTCATTTTCACGCATTCTTTTCCACGTCTTTCAAAGATGAGTAGTTTTAAAAGGATTTCGCCTGATACATTGTTTAAGAGAAAGACGTCCCCCTGTATCATCTATCGATTGGTGAAAATCGCAGGTCTCTAGCTCATTCCGCTCTTAAGTTATTTAAAAAACAGTGGCGCGCACTATATTTTGAAACGGATAGTAGTTAATGTATGATATTATTAAGTTTTTCTTTTGTTTTTGAATTTATCAATACTTTAAAAATATTAGTATCATTTTTCGTAGGATTGCTATTAGAAATTCGAAAATATTCGAACATTTCTGTTAAATCACAAACATCAGTTTTATCCATACAAAGCTGAATAATGTACTTAGGAGAGAACGTTTATTAAGTGTCAAATCATTTTTGAGTCGAGATAATGTGTATCATGTAGGTTCTAATGAACTATGAATACTCTGCAAAAGAGTTCAGGTTCCTAACTTACCATTGCCGAGATACGCTATTTTTATCGTATAGGAATATAAAAAAAAACTGAGTTTCGAATTTCTATTCGATACTTTACATAGAGACAGCCCTTAATGAGAATAATTTATTGTAAAAGTTTCAGATTTTTTTATTACACTTATTCTGAAATAAGCATATCGGAATTTGTTGTTGTAGATGAGCGGTGTGAAAAACATACTTTTTTTAATAGCCATATCTTAGGATAGAAGTAATCAACAGACTTGAACTTTTTACAATAAACTATTCTCATTAAGACCTGTCTCTGTGTTAAGTTTCAAGTAGAAATTCAAAACTTAGTTTTTCTGGTGTTCCTGTGTGGTAGAAGAAAAAAATATCTTGGCAGTAGGAGGCGACTAACCCGAACTCTTTTCAGGGCATTCATAGCTCATGAGTACTTACATGGTGCGCATCATTCTGATTTACTTAGGGCATACCAAAAGTAGTGGCCCCCACATCTCAATTTCTTATAGAAGGCTTGAGTAAATTTTCTTTTTTTATGAGGTGATAGAGAAAACGAAGTTCTATTTTTCTGTGCTATTTCATCTCTATTTAACTGGTATCATATTAATAGAATTTCGATAAGAACTGTTTTTGCGTAAAACTTCACTAGTCCATTAGTACACTTTCTATTCCAATTTCTAATTATTTAATACGTTATACTTAAAAACAAAAGATACCAAAAGATGCAGCGTGAAAAGCTCTACAATTTATAAAGAACAGCTTATTTTGTATTTGAAATAAGTAAAAAGAAATTTCTCTTTCCATGATTATTTTCGGGCAACGAAGATTGGTTACACAAAGTTTTGTTTTCTTTTGACAAGGCGACATAATTAAAACAAGCTTCATTGTGTAAATTGTAGAGCTTTTCACGCTGCATCATTTGGTATCATTTGTTTTTTAATACAACGTATTAAGCGATTCAAATATTTAATCTGCCTCACGCGTCAGTGAAGTTTTACGCAACAACAGTTCTTATCGAAATTCTATTAATGTGATACCAGTTAAATAGAGATGAAATAGCGCAGAAAAATAGAACTTCGTTTCCTCTATCACCTCATAAAAAAAGAAAATTTACTCAAGCCTTCTATAAGAAATTGAGATGCGGGCGCCACTACTTTTGGTATGCCCTAAGTAACACTTACCATTTTTTTAATTATGCTTTAGATGTAACACTCGGAAGTACTTACATGATGATATAAGGAAAAATTAGGTATTTAAGCATTGAGCAATAACATAAATACAATGAATTTTGTCATCATCATCGATACCTTTGTATCGAGTATTAACTCAGTTGGCATAGGGGTTAAGAAAGTAAATATAGAGACAGAAGAAAGGACGAAGAAGAAAAAAAAGGGAGGGTGTGGGTGTGGGTGTGGGATGTGGGATGTGGGGTGTCGGGTGTGGGTGTGGGGTGTGGGGTATGGGTGTGGGTGTGTGTGAGGGTGTGAGTGTGGGTGTGGATCTTCTCTTACTTCGTACACACACCCACATCCACACCTCACACCCACACCCATATCCACACCCACACCTACATCCATACCCACACCCCACACCCACACCCCACACCCCACACCCCACACCCACACCCCACACCAACACTCACACCCCACACCGACATTCCACCCTTTAAAACTGGTTATCTATGTTCAACGCACTTGAAAATATGATCAGAGTATATTGTTGAAGACCTCTTTAGATTTTGGATTTTTTTTTGGTTTTTTCAGATTTTTTGGGATTTTTGGGATTTTTTCAGATTTTCTCTGGTTTTTTGGATTTGTTCGGATTTTTTTGGGGCTTAAAATCCAAAAGAATCTTGAACGGTTTTTACACTTATTATTGTTCACCATGACCGAAAAATACACATCAAAGTTTTAGAGCTAGAGGTATTTCAATGAAATCATCCTTTTTCCAGAACTATGTGCCCATTATCTGTTACTGAAGAATCTTTTATCATTTTTATCTTCATCATGGAGCATTGAATAACACAAGTATCAAATGATTCCATTATCCCGCTTCGTTATTATGACTTGAGAATTTTCTGGATAATTCTGGCCACAAAGTCATCTTAGGAGAAACACGGTTTTTTCAAAAGCTACCGACTCAAATTTTGTTGATATCATACAAACAGCTATTATCTAATTAGAACTATTTGGTCTAAAGACAATATCTTAAGCAAATTCTTCGCTAAAATCCAGTTGAAGAGAAATCCCTCTACAAAAATTTCCTGAAGCACTTTTTATCTGTACGGTATCATATCTAATTTTCAGCGAAGTTAAACCTCTTTGAGTAGTAAAAGAACATAATGTTGAACGGTCTTTTTTCTACATGAGACCTTACAAAGTTGATTAACACCTCCTGCTACAGACGTTTTGTGACAAGAATGGCTTTACAATAGTTAATATTTGTTATGCATTTCATACAGAATTTTGGAACATCTTTGCCGGCAGAAAAATAATTACTATGATACCAAAAAAATATTTAATATAAGCTTAGTGATACTATTTAAGAGTAGAAAAATTCAATAAATACTGATGATAAAAAACGCTCTCTGAAGAAAATGCAATGTCAAAACACTTACGTTTGCTCTCTGTATTATACGAAGTCTTGTGTGCTGACGACCAGAATAACACTAATATGTCGACGTTGTTCTATACTATAGGTAAAAATAAGACATTGCTTATATATACATCACTAATATAAATTTGGCTAGTGTTGCTTCATTCGTGTCCGTGAAATAACTAATCATCAAATATAATTGAGATACCTTGTTTACTTCATACAAGTACTGTCATCTTTTTGCTTGTTCAATCATTTATGATGATATATTGATGAGATACCTGATTTTTTTCCCATGAAAATATTATTCTCGTTTTGCTTGTTCTATCATTAATTAAGATATTTTAATGAGTTACATGGTTTTTTACCCATACAAATATTATCATCGTTTTGCTCGTTCTATTACTCATCGTTCGAATAGCTTGAAGCATGCAAAATAACGTGAATCGAAGGCAGAAAAACTATGCACTATAACACTACTTTACTTGGTTTTTTGCCATCGTTGTACAGTATCAATAAAATATTAGCATATCACAAGCAATAGTATACCGCTCAATACCATGATCCTGGTCGAATCAAGCCTCAGATGTTCCTTCCACATATGCGAGAAGATATTTATTTTTTAAATTACTTCTAGAAGCGTTTTCGTGTCCATGATCATGTATCGCATCAAAGATCGAGATCCGAGTGCGTCTCCGGCCTCAGTATCAATATTAGTTCTCTTCTAGAATTGTTCTCGGTGGCAGCATCGAGGGTGTGTGGATGTAAGTGTGGTATGGGTGTGGCTGTGAGTATCACAAAGAGAATAATATGAACACCCACACCCCACCCACATTCTATTTCAATACTGAAAATGCAGGAATAACAAGTGATTTGAGAGAGAGTCCGTCAGAAAGCCGACCAATATAAGGAAGAGGTGGCGGCGGAAAAATTTTAGACTTCGATTGTGATCATCTCATTCGAAAGCCCATAAAAAGTTACTTATGAAACCAAAATATCAACTTATTTTGACTTATCTATAAGAAAATACCAGGGACCCCATTTTTTCGATTTCTCGGATCATATCCTAAAAATCGATTTTTTCAATCCTGGTCGTATTTTGCGATTTTGTTCTTCATCGTTTGATGGTTTCAGGTGCGAAACATCTCAAATGATAGAGAATGGAATTCTCTACAAAATAGCCTATTTCTATTATTTTCTGAATGCAATTTTTTATTAGAAAGGAATCAAGTTTGAAAAAAATAAGTGTACAATTCCAGCCATCAAATTTCAGTGTCATGGACGAATGTTCTATCGAAGTAAGAGATCCCAGGCTGAATTTTTGATATGTTGTAGCCCTGCTCACGGCGCATCTTTTGGTATATTTCCCATTGAAAAATTTCATCCAGAGGTTATAAAAGTTTTCGTCACAAACGTTCCAATATAGCATTATTTTACTCATCTAACATTGTACTATTGAATTATTTCGTGAATATATCGAGAACGTATTTATTTGAATAGTTTGAAGTTTTATAATCAAAAAGACAATATGAAAACTGATGATCCGTGCTAAATTCGACGGATCATTGAATTGATCACTGTTGAGCGCTTCTCGATGTATAATTGAACAAATCATAGAAACAAGTTTTATTGGATGGTGTTGTGCTTCATATAAATCGAAGTAGTGCAACGCTAACTCAGTACTTCTGTGTCATATCCATGCAGTATATCACAGTTTGTTTATTTCCTTGTGTCATTGTACATGTGTATTTTAAAATAGGCAGACTCCGTGTGTTCTTTGAGAAATGATCCGGAATATTTTATGTTTTTGTTGTACTTTCCATTCTTTGTACTACTTTTTTTCGTCTTAGGCTTTGTTCGTAGTCTATTATATAATTTATATCTATTGTTAGTTTAGCAGCAACATTGATGGATGATTAGGAAAAAGTTCTGAATATTATGAAAATCAAGACTATGAAAAAGAAGAAAATTTATGATCAAAATCAGTAACAAGAAAATGAGAAGGGAACATAAAATTTGTCGACAGAACAGGTGAAAATAATGCAAAAAATATTATGAAACCAGAACGGAATATATTTTTAGATTTCATTTATGTATTTATTACTCTATCTCAGGGTATTGAGGAGTATTATGTGGTATCATTAGAAGAATGAATGATAAAAAACAATAGAAACTACACGTACTAATACTAAAATGTGCAGAAAGAATAAAAGAAAAAAACAAACACTTTTGAAAATATCCATTCTTTCTTTTTTTCTTCCCACTTATTTTAGTATTAATATGTGTATGTTCGTATTCTTGATCATTCTTTTTTTCGGATGATGTCACGTAATGTTTGTTGAAAATTTGAGATAGAGTAATGAGTGCATAAATACAATGTAAAAGTATTTTATTTTAGTTTCATACTAATTAGCAGAGAACAGTTGAAAAATACATGAATGTCCAGGCGATATAACAAAAACCGTTTTTGAATTTTCTACGAGTTGGCGACTAAATAGCCACAGAGAAACAAAACAGAGAAGAAGAGAATACAAAGTTCAATTATTCTATACACTTTCGATATAATTCGGTTACATCCTAATGGACTCACTCTTCCCCTTGCTGTGGTATAAATATAGATTTCAATAGTCATAAAAGCACAGTTACTCTACTATTTCAGCTAATTTCTAACTTGGTCCAAAATTACTCTCACTTTATACATATTTTCAAACGGCTGCAAGCAACACTCTATGGTTTTTTGGCTCATACGTTCCTGATGTGAGTTTTAGTATGTTCTATATATCCTCCTGGCTAAAATAAAAGACACATCTTGTTTTACAATTATCCTTGTCTGTGTGGGTGTGGGTGTGGGTGTATATGAAGAAAATCATACTAACACCCACACCCACGATCGCATATCAATGCTCTTTCAAAATTATTTGTGTGCGTTTGTTTTAAATTATTTGTGCCTGATAAAAATGGTCTATCTGAGACGCTAATGCAAAAACAACAGTCTTGGTAATGTCCAGATTCTTCTTCCAACTGAATTGTTTTACCGCGTGTTGTCTTTTGAGCTCGAAGTAGAAAGAAAAATTAGTTGTCTACAAAATACGGGTAAAATGAACTCAGTTTGGTCATACACAACATTTCTACGATTCTTTTTCCAAAAAGTAGTAATTGTAAGAAAAAATTTCGCCATTTTCAAAATATTCCTTTTCTGAAAATTCTATCAAACCGAGAGAATGTATGTTAAATACATGTAAAATCGATCGAAGCTTTCAAGATTTTAAAATGATATATTCGTTCATACAGAAACAATAACGTCTTAAAACCATCTGTGGAAAGTAGATGCAATTTATACAATCATACTATGTGACCTATAAAAACGTTCAATTCCATGATTTTAAATTAAAGTAAATATAGGTTTATAGAAAACTGAATTGCGCATCTTTGAAAAATCAATTCGAGATTTTATCATTCATCTAAACTGAGATACATGCAAAACTTTTGCGACAACCTCAAAATGTACCCGATTGTTGTTCATTTTGTCGTAATATTTTGATTAATAAATATGATGAGATTTGATCTAGAAACTAGAATGAATAATACGAAGAATACGAACAAAAACCAACAAATATTTGTTTTTATTCTGTACGTGCTCGTTCCTGTAATGCATGAAAGAAAAAGACACCAGCGAAATAAAAACTTGCCTATTGCTCGTTCTTTCACAACAAGAATGAATATACTATACGATGTATGATTATTACTAAAAAAAATAAATGAATATTCATATAAAAAAATGAGAGCCAAGTTTTATTTTTATTTGAAAATAACAGTTAATCTGTTCCTGTTTTAATGGCATTGGTAGTTTGTTGAACAATCTTTGAATGTTGCTCTTTTTTTTACTTCATTAGATTTATTTCTCATGGTTGCATTGTTATTTTGTTGATCGAATGACATCAATAAAATTTCGACATGATAAAAAAAACTCAGTCTTTTTCTGCTTTATTCGCCTTTTGTGAAATTTTTCATCATTTGACTCTTTAACATAACTGAATCCTTGTTGGACAACAGTTAATTGAAGCATCATTTTGAAATATTTTTTAAATCTCTTTTAAGCGAATCATAAAATCGATATTGCACAATCGGATGATAAAACATCTGAATGGGTATGGGTGTCGGTGTCGGATGTGATGTTGTTTTCCACACCCACACCCTACTTCGGCCGCACGCCTACAACTCTGCCGTTTTGGTACACAAAAGTACTCGAGCACTAAGAGCATTTCTGACTCACTAGCAACAATATATTTTTTTGTAATAGCAAGACACTGTGAATTTATTATTTCAACTGATGAGAAGCTTTCGTATAAAAAAAAATAAAGAGATGCTTGATTCAAAAAATTCGATTAGTAGAAATAATTTTTATAACTTGAAAAATTTTGTCAGCAGTATGCATCTACCCACTCTATGTCATAATTTTCAATGAGAAATTAAAAATGCGTCTCATCGGAGAAAATGCAAACATTCCGATTCAACAGAACGTGCACAAAAGTGTGTGTAACAAACCTGCATATATTATATTGCATAAAAAATCAATCAGTTATTTTTGATTGTTTTCAAATCGTACAAGTGATTATCAAGAAGAAAAACAAACATGGACTAGATTAACAAGCAACTGCTACTTTTTATTCATTGTATAATTTTGTTACTTCCATTCACACCACATCGTTTGCCTAACAACGATGTTCACCTTACTCGTTACATTGCTTTTTTACTTAATAGTCATTGTTCAAGGAGTTCATTTCCTTGGTGGTACTATCACTTGGCATCCACTCAATGCATCAGCCACTGGATCACCTGTCGCTATTGTTATCACACAAACTTACTCATGGACTTATTCAAAGATAACATGCACAAATGCCATGATCGCTTCTAGTCAGTTGATTCCTGATGGAGGTTATTCGTACATTCCAACTCAAACACTCGATTGCATAAGTAATTGTGCTTCTGGTGCGAGTGGTTATGTAGCTCCCAGTATTAGACCTTATTGTACAGACATTTCAGCACCTGTTGGAACTACTGTTAGCCAACGCTCAGATATAGTCTATTTGTATTCAGGTGATGATTTCTCAGTTGCATTTCAGAATAAGGCCTGGCGTGCTCTGGCAACAGCTGCAGAGGCTACCTGGTCGATCTCAACACACTTCATTATCAAGTCAAGATCTGATAATGGTTTATACAATAATGCACCTGTAGCAACTATGATGTCTCCTATCTACATTCCTGTCAATCAACCAACAGTTATCCATGTGCCTGTGGCTGATGCTGATGGAGATCCTATGCGTTGTCGCTGGTCGACTGCATCGAATGGAGTAGATGAATGTGGAGGTGTTTGTCCACCAGGCTCTCTTCCAGCAAATACTGTCATCTATCCTAACTGTACAATTGTGATTACTGGAACAGTTGTTGGCAGCTGGTATGCAGTAACTCTCATGGTTTGTTAGTTGCTTGCTATTTTGCATAGACTAGTCTATCATATAAATAGGTCGAAGATTTCATTAATTCAACAAGCACCACTTCACTCAGTTCGGTACCAGTTCAATTTCTTGTCGAAGTAGTAGGCCCAACATCATGTAGCACTCCACCCAAAGTTATTGGGCTACCTCTTGAACAATCCTGCACTACTCTCATAGTAGGTCAAAAATTCCAATCAATGTTAATTGCTGTGAATTATTGTGGTTCAAGTGTTACTATTGTTGATATTGCCACGCTCTCCTTTCCTGGTATGGCTCAAGATAGCATCATTAAAGTTAACTCATCTTATTACTACAATAATCTTACATGGACACCGACCGCTGCTCAAATTGGCTATCAAGTCATGTGTGCAATGGCTTTTGACAGGTATAATAAAATTAATAAAAGACGAAAAAGATAAAAGAATAATTTTTAAAACTAGTCAAAACTCACAATCTGATCAATATTGTTTCAAATTCTATGTGTCCACGACTTATGTTTGCTCTTGTCCAGGAGAAGTATGCATTACAACAACCTCAACGTTCGTATAAACAAAAATGAATTCACTTCTTATACTTATGTAAATTTTTGATCTTAGAACTTCAACGACATCAACATCGACTACTAAAACTACATCAACATCGACTACTAAAACTACATCAACATCGACTACTACAACTACATCAACAACAACTACATCAACATCAACTACTACAACTACATCAACATCGACTACTGCAACTACATCAACATCGACTACTGCAACTACAACCACGTTCGTATTCTCATTCATTTTAATACACATTTGAAATTGATTTTTTCATATATTATAGAACAACAACAAGTACCACTAGGTAATGAAAGATATAACCACAAAACGACAAAATTTATTGCATGTTATCAAATTATTTTTCAGTACTACATCGACGACGACATCATCGACTTCTACAACGTAAGTAATCTAACGAGGAAACTCCTCTAACTAATAATCTCTGTTTGTACTCATAGTATAGATAAAAAACTCTAAAAGGATTTGTACTACTAGGGTTTTCTTCTCGACTTGTACTCATTTTACCGACTTTTCAGGTTATTATAGAATTTTACAATAAAAATCACAACAAGAAATTTTCATCTGAAAGTTTACCCAACAACAAATCTCATGATCCTTATGATATTCTGAAAGTTTCAGTTGATAAGGATGTTTTCTTTTTGAGATATGGGTGGGATGCCTAAGAAATGAAATATTTTTCGAGACTTTCTAAGAAAGTGATGATTTTTGTAAAAATGTTATCTTAAAGGAGAAACGTCCATTTGAGCTGAAACTTTCAAGATATCATAAATACCATGAGATATATTGTTGGGTGAAATTTGAAGCGAAAATTCCTTATTATGACTTTTTTTTCGTAATATTCTGCTTGAGGATGAAAATTTAGTAAAATGAGTACAAATCGAGACGAAAAGTTTAGTGTCATGAACTCTTATAGAATTTTTATTTCCATTATGAGTCTTTCTTATGAACAAAGTATTAGCTCAAACGGAGATTATCAGTTAGGAAAGTTCTCTCATAATTCATCCATTTCTTTTTAATATTGCAAATATTTAAATATTGGAATATTTTTAAAGTTCAACAACCACAACTACTACAACAACTACTACGTAAGTAGATTTAAGATTTTATATACGGAAAGTGATTGATATGGCCAAGTTCAGGTCAACAACAACGACCACGACAACCACTACGACCAGCACCACTTCAACAACCAGCACATCGTTCGTAAAACTTCGTTTTCTTTATTTCAAGAATAAGGATAGAGATGTATTGTTGATTACCATGTAAACGTCAAATACAAATAGGCATGTTCAAACGGGACCTTGTTATGAGACGCATTCAGACGCGTTTCATATTAATACCGCGTCTAAACACAGTTAACAACTTTTTCTAAACGCTCTATAGACGCATTTCAACATAAAAAATGTGGCTAAACATGATTTTATAACATATTTAGTTAATTCTCCGAGATTATCATGTTCAGATATGTTCGAAACAAATTTCGTCAGTTTCACATGCATGTATTTTAGTGTACTACACTCTCGTCAGCATTAGGATAGTTTGTTCTGGTGTGTTCCATTAGCTGAAACAGTGTTGAAAATTTTTTGAATTTTCGAAATTTTAAAACGTATCCAACTATATAAAAATGAAGACCTTTTAAATACATGGATGTATAGCGATGGCAGAATATAAGATTCGGTAAAATTTGTATAAATGGTAGAAAAAAATTTGTCATTCAAAACGTTTTTTATTGACCAATGGATTCCTATTAAATTTTTGAATTAGATTATTTATAAATGTGCATCCAATTCCTATTAGGATGTTAATTTATCTTTATTTTATAAAATGAAGATAAAGGAAATCTTTATTATTTAAATAATAAAGTTAAATAAATGATTTACTGTAAAATAAAGTATAAATAAATTGAACAATAAAGAAAGTTTTTTTTTCCGTGATACGTAAATAGACAAATAGTTCATATAGCAACAAGTTATGTAATTAACGTTCTTCCTTGTCGCCAATAAAATCTCTATATATGATTCCATTTCAAAATTGAAAATGGAATATGACGAGCGAGATAT
Source organism: Rotaria sordida (assembly GCA_905250125.1). Taxonomy (NCBI): domain Eukaryota; kingdom Metazoa; phylum Rotifera; class Eurotatoria; order Philodinida; family Philodinidae; genus Rotaria; species Rotaria sordida. Next base: position 55,157 of record CAJNOL010000664.1, on the reverse strand, counting down.
ATGGAAAAAAAGATTGTCTGTATTTTTTTTTGTATCTATAATACTTTAATCTTTTGTAAAGTAAATCGAAGGAAATAAAAGATTAAGGTTTCATGATGTCAACATACTATTTCTTGTATTTATCTAAAATTTCGTTTGAACTAATGACTAGTGGATGAAAATAATAAATAAAATTAAAGAGGGAATATCGTTTCTAAGAGACTAATCAGCTTTTAGTAAAGGTAATGTTCATTATAAAATGCTTTTCTATTACAGTTAATGAAGAGGAATTGATCTAGACATTAAAGTCTTTAATAGTATTATAAATGGATACTAAATCAAAATCCAATAATTAAAAATTTTACATTGGTAGCCAGTAAAATCGATAAAATTGTTTTGAATTTTTGAAGTATCTCTTTAAGATAGTTCGCAAACATTTCCCAGGGTGGTGTCCCAACTTGGGAGGGAAATTGTGTAGGAAATTGAAGAAATCAATTAGTTTTATTAATCAAAATTCAGATTCAAAAGATGGTTTTTGCTAGAAAATTATGAAGAGATGTTAAAATTTTTGTTCTTCATTAAAAGTAGCTACATTAGCATACTCGGTCTCAAAAATTTCTATGACTTTTCTGTTTTTATGACAATTTTATTGCTTTCTTCCTTCTCAAGTATTTCATTTTCTAGTAGTTGTTAGTACCGTTGTTGCCTTCGACAGGGAAATTGCTAGGAATTATCACAATTTTATTTCCTTTTAAAATAAAATAAAGAAAAGAACATTTTAGATTGCAAGGGAAAGATTAATATTAGATCTGATGCGAATTTTCTTTCTCCTAATCTTTCCTGCGTTCGAACCCTTCCACAATCCTGAGATCCTTGCGTAGAGTCTGTGTCCCTTTTATTGTTAACATTATACATTTAATAATGATACTTTTTCAGATAGAAAAAAGTACTTAATACAATAAATTTTCTTTAATGAACATATGTTATTGTTATATTTGGCATTAGTCTATTTACTTCTCATAAAAGAAATCTTTATTTCATAAATAGAAATATTTTCTTTATTATAAATAACAATGAAGACAAATTAACACATCTAGTTCATATACGTAATATAATTCATTTTTTCTAATCATCACAGTTTTATACAAAATCATTCAACACGTTGTAATTGCTGCATCCGAAAATTAAAAAAAAGAATATTTTCTGATATTCATCATAATCAACAAAATATAAAGAGATATTCTTTTAAGCTTAAAACTACTGACTTAATCAGAAAAACAAAAATACAAAAAAAAATGCATTGAATGTATGATATTCTAATTTTACAAACTATTGCACTGAAGACACAATTTGATACAAAATCATTTCTAGACGCGCTACAAATTACTAAAGCCTTTAGATATGTTTTTGAAATAAATCGAGTTTAGATATAAAAAAATTTTCATTTGATTTGCGTGTGAACGTATTCATTCTTTACGTTTCCGATGCACATCAAGCATGATTCAGACGTGTTTCAATCAAAAAAAAAATTATTTAAATGCATAGGACAACATCTACTTCAACGACATCTACTTCAACAACATCTACAACTACAACAACGATAACCAAAACACGTTTGTCAAACTTTTTTTTCTTCTTTATTATAATGAGAAAAATTAATTGTAGCTGAGCCTATCAGTTGGCCATTAATTGGAAGCATTTCTGCTTTAGCTCTTCTCAGTGCTCTACTTATATGCATTTGTGTTTGTTGTCGTTATTGCTGGTTTGTTTTATATATTTGTTATTGTGTCATGTTATTGTTTGCTTTATTTAGTCCACTTGGTGGCCGTATGTACACCCACAAAGGCAAAGAAAATTGTGAACTCTACCATATTGAACGATGCATAAACTCAGATTGTCACTGGCAAAATAAGTCTATTTCACCAAACATTCTCTCTTATCCACGCAGAAGTTATCTTGTATACAATATTTTGGATGAGAGTATAAACAGTACGAACAGTACGAACAGTAATAAAGGATCACCATTGGTACCAGACAATAATGATTTTAGTATGACTAATTTTCAAAATAATAGTCTCTTGTCAATGATCGACAATCGTGTTCGACGAAAGTCATTATATGATGTATCGATTTCAAGAGTTAAAATGGAAGATTCAAGGCATAGTATAGCAAATCCAGGTATTAAATCACCAAATCGTAGTTCAGATGAAGTAACAAAAAATTTAAATGTTGTTAAATTGGGTAATGATGAAAATGTAAAAGTATCTCGAATTCAATTAGCAGCAAAACAGAGAATTAACAGTTTTGATGGTGAATTAAAAACACCATTAATGCAAAAAGCAATTGAAAAGATGTATTCAAGACTCCATAACAGTCGAATTGAGGGTAGTGGTATTCGTGTAACGCGTCTACATTCAAAACCATCAACACTAAATTACCAATCTTCAATAAACAATCCATCTCCATCTATCATTGGGACTACTATTCATTTAGACAATCATGATGGCATTAAACCATTGTCAAATGTCTCTACAGTTGACAAAGAGAAATCATCTCTACAATCAGTTCGTCGAGATATGAAAATAAGTGAACATCGTTCTTCAGAAATGGAAACAATTGAAATGTCGCGAATCAACTCAATATCCAAACCAATAAATGCAGAGGCTGCTAGAAAATCTTCAACATCATCCTCTGTCGTGCGTGTCGAACGTTTAAAGGCAACAAATAAAAAGATGAAATCAAAAAATCTCAAGCCTGTTGTTGAAGAAACTGGCAATTAGAATAATCATAATAAACCATGCGTCTAATAAGTGCTACGAAAGAATACTAATAAACTCTTTGTCCATGTTTGATTGTATCGCTTTTTTTAGTTTTGAGAGTGTGAAATATTGTTCTTTTCAAACGAATGTAAAATAGGTATATAAAATGGCACTATATAATATTTGATATCTGAAAATAAACTAACGAGATAAATGTAACTATTGAATATCTCAAATGTCTAATTGACTATGATTTTATCTTATAAAGAAACGTCTTTGTCAATTTGATGAGTGAGATTCACATGTATGACTCATCTATATTTTTCGCAAATAGAAAAAAAATAAATCGTAGAATGACTGTTTAACTGTTGCAAAAATTCTCATTACACTCGGTATATACATAATTTCCAGATTAAAAATAATACGAAGATGACGTTCGTTTAATAAATATGTTGAAAGAACATGTGATTTGAATTTGAAACAAATCGGTTATCAATTAAGGGTTAATACCGGTCGGGGCAAATGTTTTGCGACATTTTTTGTTTTGCATGTATTTCTGTTCAGAAACATGATGAAACGTTGATTTTTTATTAAAAAGATGCGCTGTCGAATTCTCTAGAAACCTCTATTGATTTAGTGTAATCATGTGAACTGCGTTTACTTCTCACACGCTTTTTTAAAATTTTTTCAACGAGCTTTCCAAGTTACAAACAGGCACGTAATAGACTTTCTGATTGTAATTTGAGTATACATCAAATGCTCTTTCAAAATTATTTGTAAGTGTTTGATCACGATCTATATTTATCTAAAAACTATGGCCTGTCTATGTTGCTGCAACGAAAATGACTCTCTTCATACTATTCGGCTTCTTCCTCCACTGAATCATTTTTTCATGGGTTATTTGGGTTCCATATAATACGTGCGAAACAAAAAATGTCGCAAAATTTTTGCCCTACTTAGTGCATATCTGGTATCGTCAACAGTTTGATTGGTTAGTGTGGATAGTGAATATTACATTCGAAAATACTGAGTAGCGATTAAATTTTTAGAATCAATGAATTAACTCTCAGATGTTGTTTACATTTTATCACACAAAAGATATTTTGTCAGTTCAATCGGATCCATATGTAAATGAGTAAAAAGAAATTGATTTTTTGTTTGTTTGATTTACATTAGATATGAATGAATCGAAGACACTCATCATGATCCTTTCAAACACGGATATATTGGTACGATCTGACGTATGAGAACGTTTGCAGTTTACAAGACACTTAACAAGAGATTATAATACCATTACGATTTTAAAATATCATTTGAAGAAACTACAGATATGATTATATCACTAGCTAGTAAATGTTCTGGCATATATAGTTATATATCGAAAAAAAAACAAAAAAAACTATCAGACTTCCTGTGTTTGAAGAGCTCTTGCAGTTTTCACATTTAGTATGTTTCTAAGGAAGAAAAACCGAGAATGGTCGTTATGACTAGAAGCAATGGCAGGAGTATTTCCATCAAAATGTAACAAAATCTGTGAGACACACATGAAAAAAAAAATATTTGAATCACAGTTGGTAGTGACTAATTAAGGGGGAATGCCCACTCCGAAAGTCGATTTTTCTTGAAAAACTCGATTTTTGAAAAAACACATATTCTTGTAGTCCTGAGGTGTGGGTGGATGTGGGTGTGGGTGTGGGTGTGGGTGTGGGTGTGTGTAGGTGTGGGGTGGGTGTGGGTGTAGGTGTCGGTGTGGATGTTGGTGAATGCCGTCAGAAAGAGACACCCACAGCCATACGCTCATCCATACCAGCATGCCCACCCACACCCACACCCTGACAAGAAACCAGATTTTATTGTTGCTGATGACGGTACTGATGATTTAGAGCTTTTTTTTCAGTTTTGTTAATGTTGTATCTACATTTTATAATTATTGTTACCGAATACGGGAAGCTTTGTATAAGGTTCTAATTCATTAGCAATATTACTTGTAGACGAGGTAAGATTTTTTTTCTCTTTGAAAGCAGAGCTAATGCATGAAATTAGCTATATTGTCACACTTATTATACTATTTTCTTTTTAATGTGTTAAATATTAATAGGTTATTTGCTTTTAAATGTGACAAACGCTTTCGGGCCTGTAATTTTCTTATTAAATGAGCAAGGGCGACAGTTTCAAGACTGCATCTATAAGTATAGAAATATTTATTATACAAAATGACATAGAACTTCTACTTCACCATTGATGTACACGACACAATCTGCGCTTGTCGAATTTTGACTGAAATTTAACATTTTTCACAAATACTGTATTTTTAGAGAAGCTAAAAATGCATACAGAATTCTCAGATAATATCGCCGTTCCAATAACCACAGTCAATGACAAGTTAATTGATGATAGTCACAATGTGTTACCATCGAAAAGCATCAAAATTTGGTTAATTATCACTGGTGCCATTGTTGCATTAATTATAGTTTTGAGTGCTATCACAGTTTCTTCTTCAATACGGAAAAATTTGACAAGTATAAGAGATTATTTTCATGCTGCCACTACATTATGAATATTTTTTGTTTTTTAGAATGTTCAAGCAAGGATAACGATAATATTTTTAGTAAGCTACTATATTTAATAATCTATACAAAATCCCATAAAAAAATTCATTTTACTCTAGTAAAGAATAATATATCAGAATAAAAAACAACATGAGTCAAATTTTGCGTACTTCAAGTGGATTGGAAATCATCATTATTGTTCTATTGCATGATTATAGATTATTTAACTCTAAAAAGCAAAATAGAGAGAAATTGAGCAAGAAATTGGTACTTAATTTTCAAGCTCGCTTTTATCTTATTCAAGAACAACGACTAAGCAAAGTTAACCACCGACTATATTTTTCTAATAAAATCTTGAATATATTAAATGAAAAACTAATTGTGTCAGTTACAATAGAAAATATTCATTTTGTGAAACACGAACTGAAAGGAAGTGTTGAAGTTTAAGGGTAGAAATTTGGATCCACTACTTCCCTCTCCCCTCTCCCCACAGACGTGACAGACATCCTTAGCAACGACCCCCCCCCCCCCCCCCGCCCCACCATTACAGACACTCTTAGCAACACTTCCTCTCCATCACAGACCGCGACAGATAACATAGCATTTTCTCATTTACAATGTAAGTAAGCAGGTTGATCTTGTTTCACATTTTAATCCCATAGGGATTGCGCTAACAGCTTTTAACACAATATTCGATTTGTTAATTTCTATTAGTATTATATTATTTAGACCTACACAAAAGATCAATAACACAATCCAAAATGCAAGAAATTGTAGCTGATTTTATTATTGTTGGTGGAGGTACAGCTGGATGTGTTATATCTGCGAGATTAGCTGAATATGGTTTTGAAACTCTACTATTGTCCAGTGGTTCAAATGATACATTAAACTCAATGATGAGAGAAAAATCTTTATTTAATCAATTATTTCTTAATCCACAGTTTAAACATTATCTTCCTGCAAGTTCATCAGCAAATCTTAATGATCGAATTTTAGATATTATAGTATGGAATACTCTTGGGGGAAACAGTATTAATGGTGGTGGAATAGAACGACTAATGGCAAATGATTGGAATTATTTTATTAATGCTACTGGTGATCAATCATTTCATATAAACACTATGTCAAAATTTTATAAAATGGTTGAAAACTTTACATCAACTAAACCTTTTTCAATCTTAAATAATTATGGTAATCATGGTTTTCTTAAAATAACTCAAGTTTATGATCCTATATTCAATAAAATATGGAAAAAAGTTGCTAAAGAATTAAATGAAACATTTACTGATACTTTAGCAAATACAATTGATTATGGCTTTTCATTTGAGGCATCTTCATTTACAAATGGAATAAGAAGTTGGAGTTGTAATAATTATTTAACATCTACTTTAAATAAATATCCAAATCTTAAAGTATTAACAGGTGCTACTGCAATCAAATTCAATATGAATGAACAAACTAAACAAATAAAAAATGTTTTATTTATCTCAAAAGATGGATTATTTACTGGTATTGCAAGAAAAGAATATATTTTATCTGCTGGTACAATCTTTAGTCCACATCTTCTAATGTTATCTGGTATTGGTGATAGAAATATTCTTCGAGAAAATAATATACTAGTAAAACATGAATTAAAACAAGTAGGAAAAAATCTAATAGAAAATGGAATGATAATTATTAAATATCAAACACAAAATTTTTCCATTGGTCAATCAATACCAGTTGCTTTGATTAATACTCAATTACGTACAAATCATAGCAATCCTGATACATTTATTATTTTAAAACAAGATAATAATACAATGCATTTATATGTATTTATATTTAATACTTCACCGAAATCAACGGTTGGTTTTATATCATTATATAATTCTAATCCATTGATACCACCAAAAATAATTTTAGATTATTTAACAGATTCTAAGGATATTCAAACATTTATTAATGCTATTAATTATGTTCGTAAAATTATGTCAACAAATACAATTAAACAATATGCTAATTTAACTGAAAGTTTACCAGGATTAGAACAAACAGATTTAACAGCGTATATTAAGAATACATTAGTTCCAAGCTATCATTTTATTGGTACATGTTCAATAGGTCAAAATGCAGAAAATTCAGTGGTTGATAATCTGTTTAAAGTTCATGGAATAAGCAATCTTCGAATAGTTGATGCGTCTATATTTCCAAGAAAGTTTTCTACAAAAACTGGTCCTTTTTTAACAGTTCACGCTTTAGCAGAAAAAGCAGCAGATATTTTACAAAAAATATATTCATAAATGCTCTCTTTTTGTATATGTAGCTTATGTTTAGTAAATATGACTGAAAAAAAAAATTTTTATATTAATTATTTTTTTTTAAACATTCTGATTGCATCTTAAATAAGGGTGTGGGTGCCGTCCTTACCCTTTCCGACAACCATATCCCACCCACATCCACACCTACGTACTCACACCCACGCCAGGGCTGCCAAATCCAAATTTCAAAAATCAGGAGTTTTTTGCGAAAAATCAGGAGTTTACCAGGGAATTTTTACTGAAAAATCAGGAGAAAAATCAGATGTTTATTGAAATCAGAAAATGAATTAGTGGTCTTCTCTCAAAGAAAACTGAAGTTTTCGTTCGTCTAATCACTCGTTATGTTCTTCTACTAAGTTACTGATGACAAAATTTCCTCTAAGTGATATATATTTTTAAAAAAACATAATTATGTGGAATTTATTTTACTACTCATTTCACACTGGTTTATCAAAATATACCGACAAAATAGAAAATGAAGTTTAATTAGACATTAATATGTAACTAAACAAAATAGGCATACATGAACAATAATTTATTAACTATATCGTTCATGTCACTTTTGTAACATGACCATGAACGAAGGGGTCACAAGTCCTGAGTATGCTCGAGCCTATTCTAGGTTGGACGGCTAAAGGCTTAGGTAGACTCGTGGATGGAATAAATGAAGGCTTAGATAGCGTCTATTCGTAGATGATGGAATCACACGGCTTGAGTAGACTAAAGCCTATCTTAGGTTCAGATTCCATAGACTATGGTACGCTTAAATAATTGTTTTCTACTACGTTAAATTGATAGGTTTGTGCAGTACATAAAAAATTTGAACAGGCGTCAAGATTTTTTGTCGCTATCGACAACAAATAGTAACATTTATTGAAATAGACCTAGAAAGTGTTTTTGAGAAAACTTTTAGTTTTGTGTGGATAAATCTCAAATTTTGGGTCAGCCATGGTTTAAAGTGAAGTTCTTTCGTTAAAAGTGACGAAGTACTGCATAAAAAACCTGAATCATATCAGCTAGTAGCTGCCAAAGACTTTCATCATTTTTAGCGACTAAGTTTACATTACCCGATCATTAGTGTTATGAGAGCAACTTTTCTCGATTATTCTTTCTGTTCTCAGAAAAAATTTGCTGTTCTCGCCCGTATATTCTCTTTCTCGGAAAAAAATTGTTATTCTTGTTCTTACACTCTTATTCCCGGAAAAAAATTTATTTTCACTTCCGTAAGCAGAAGCGTAAACCAGTTCATAGATCGGTGGTGTGTAAGTGTGATTTTTTTTTTATTTCGGTAGCGACTGAAAATACTCAACTTTTTTAGTCTGTCGGCGAAGGTGAGTGAATTTGTTGGACGATTTCTTTAAGGTTTTCTTATTTCCGCGAAATTATCGGATGAAAAAAGAGAAAACAATGGTAGAGAACACACTGACAAAAAACCTAGACAGAAACATCGTTGAAGAGTGATCTCAGGCGTCGAAAAATCTTCAAAACTGTTAGTTTTTTTGTCCCACCGACAGCGGCGACTCAGCTCGGCGATTTACACTTCTAATCGTAAGACTTCAGGAATTCATATTCCTGTTTTATTTTTAGATTTTAAGATAACCGTGATACGACTTGAAATTAAAAATATAATTATGATTGGAGCTACAGTAGGTTAGTTACGTAAAAATAAAACGCTACTACATATATGTATCCAAATATGTAGGTAAATACGAGAAAAAATGCGGGAACACCAATACTTAATGGAGTTCCCATTGCCATAAGAAATGGAGCAAGAAAACGACGAGTATAGAAAAATATTCCCGCAGAAAAAAGATCTTTTCAACACAATAAAAATATTCATAATGTAATGTCGTTTTTGTGAACATTGCTACTTGGACATTATTTTATTTTTTAGCACAGCAGATGGAAAAGAACTCTTGTGAGAGTTGGAAGTCAATGAAGATAATCATCGACATGTTTTCTTAAATGCACGTTTTTTGACACATAAGTTGCAAATGCTTTTCTTATCTCTATCCGCGTCATACATTACAAAATACGAGTTCGAAATGAGAAATACTAACTTTGTTTCATCAAGATGGTATCAAAAAATTGGCTTACTCCATATTTTTAATTTTCTGGTGCGAATCTTGTAAAAAATTGTTGAGCCTACCCTAGATCCAAAACATTTCGCCACCTATGAACATGGCCATATTTTTCTAAAGACTGAGTTTGTTTCAATAGGTTTGAATTATTTAAAAGATAATTATAGAACTTTGTATAACAGCGATGATTATTCATTTAGTTCCTAATTATGCACCAATAAGATTGCACTTCGAATCGTTTCTATTAGGAGCCCACAAAAATTTCATGTGGCTGAAGGTCAATTCACAAATAGTATTCTAGGTTGATATAGAAAAAGCGAACTAAACTAGTTTTTGTCCATGAGGTACATTTTAACCGTCAAGAAGATAAGCTCACAAATAAACGCATGTTATCAGGCCTAACAAGTAGAAACGACGTGTTTTCTTATTGTCTATTGCATCTATGAAATAGTGTGATAGTTCTCTTTTTCTTTGTCTTATTGATTCAAAATATCAGTACAATTAAACGTGACAAAATCCTTTAAAAAACCAGGAGAAACCAGAAGAAAATCATAAAAATCAGCTCCTGGATTCAGGAGATTTTTTCACCAGGAGAAAAGTCTAAAATCAGGAGTCTCCTGGCTAAATCAGGAGATTTGGCAGCCCTGACCCACGCCCACATTCACACCCACATCTACACTCACACCTACACTCACACCCCACCCTAAGAAAATCCACGCCCACCCCACCCCCACTCACCTAGGGATGTGCAGTTTCAGTTTACTGATCACTGACGTAATCGACAGTGGAGTGCACTGGAGTACTGACTACACTGATACCGTGTACACTGGAACACCAACTTCTACTGATATAGATATGTTTGCTATATCAGTAAAAGTCGGTATTCCAGTGTACACTGTATCAGTGTAGTGAGTGCTTCAGTGTACTCACTGCCAGTAAATAACTGTCAGATTTTCAGTATTTTCATTGAAACTGCACATCCCTATACTCACCCACATCCACACTCTCAACATGAATAAAAAAAACAAGGGAACTAAAATGAAAACAATAAGTTTTAAGGAAAAACCAAATTCTATCTTTCCTCATGTACAAGAAAACCTCGTTAGATGACTTAGGATCTTAAGTCTTCTTTCATAGAAGGAAGTTTACATAGCTGTTTTAACAAATAAAAGTTTCGAAAAATACGACTTTTTACAATAATCGAACTTAATAACACTCAAAATTTACTGAAACTTCTACAAAGATACATGATATAAAACAGAAAATTAGATATTTTTTAATAAAAACTTCAATGAGTATTGTAAAATGAAAATCACACCATTTTGACTCACACCTTTCAACTTTTTTGAGGTATATAAACGAACACAGATTTAATATACTATTTGTAGATAACAAAATTGTATGCATACATCATCAGAAAAAAAGAAAACTTTGAAGGAAAATATCTTAAATTTATATTTTTTAGGCGATCAATTTATTTGTAATGTAAAATAAAGGCACATAAAAAGTTGTCTTCAATTTGCTTGAATGAATCATCATTATTTGACCTTGATTTTGTTGTGCTGTAATATGTTTTGTGATTCTCTTATAAAAATAAATGCATAAAAGTAATTTTCACTATTTTCTTTCTACTCTGTTGATAATCGAACATGTATGCTTTCACTTTCAACAGGCTTCCTCGCACATGAATTACGAATGAATATAATAAATCGTGACCTAGTATTTACCTATTTTAAAATATTTTGTGCTTAGTAGAATAAAACGAAAAAAGAAAAAAAATTGTTTCAAATTTCTGTCAAAACAAGAATGAAAGAACATTGGGCGTTTATCAATATATTTAATTCATATATCAGTACATACAGCAGTTACTTTTTTTTCTAGGCGTAAATATCATTGTTTTAGTATTTTTCAATCACAGATAAGTTCGAATATTCTCAACATTAAATAGAAACTTTCCTTTCAAGAACTATTTATTTCAGTTATATGGATTTTCATAATACAGTACGACAATTTCTCGAATAGAATAATATTTTGAAATTGTTCGATACATTTTTACGAAATTACTTTAATAGAATCTTGTACTGTAATGAATAGTTATATGCCACTTGACTAGAGAAATCCATCGTCTACGAAATACTGCAAGTATATATTTGATTTAGCCATAGGTGATATTTATTGGATATTTTTTCTCTACATGTGGTTATTAACAGAGTAGAATGACTAGCAGATATTCTTTTATTGAGACAGTGCAAATAAACAAAGCTTTCGAAGTTAGCAAGACATCATTATTAGTGCTTCTCATATATGATATACGCAATTTTTCTTTCTTATTTTCTTTTCTTTTCATTGTGAACAATACGAAAATGAAATTACTCTTTCCCTTTCACAATAATCAGAATGAAAAGAAAAGAAGAAAGAAAAATCGCCTGTATCCTAGGTAAAAAGCACTGATGACGATGTCCTGTTGACTTCAAAAATGTTGGTGCTTTGTATTGTCTCATTAAAAGAATGTCTACTCTTATTGATTTATTTCATACACTCATATTATTTATCTACTGTGTAGAAATAAGTGGTTAGAATGTCGTGTTATAGGCTGTTATCAGCGGGACAGCACGGAAAAAAAGTGTAATCTTCAAACCATGCTTCTTCTGCTTTGCGAGCAGTTGTATTACAACTATACTAGAAAGAATATTTTCAGTCCATTTTTTAACTGAACGGTAATACTTAGACATACAACTATGGCAAAAATTATTCGTACGATTGCAAGAATGGTGGCATTTTTTGTTATTCATGATTTAAAAGAAGTTATTTATAAAGTTATTACAGAAAGGAAAGAAAAAGTGAAACACGAGCTTACTGTTTACTTCATAATTCAATTCAATTAAGTAAGTACAGTTAGTTATTCGAAAAGAGAAAATCTTTGTTTTGAGACATTTCTATGAGAACATCGTAAGTTGAAATTTTTTCAAAATAATTTTGAAATTTCGTCTCATAACGAGAATGATAGAAGAAGGGGCACATGTTAAGGTAAGCATAGCCCAGCGAGCAAGCGAAATAGTTTAACATCATAAAGAAAAGTTCAATCATTAATGTTATGAATTTCAGAGAGAACGAGATGATAAATCGCATGTTTAAATGACATCAATGAGAGTTAAGAAATGTCATCGTTCTTGAAATTGTATGAATAATTTTTGCCACTAAAACAGGCATAATTTTTATATTGTAAATACTAGAAGACATGATGATTCTTTTTATATTCATCAAGTCTTTAAAAGTCTGTATTTTGACTAAAGAAATCGTACGAATATTCTTTGTCGCAACTGTAGTTATAAGTTTTTAAATACTGAAACAAGAGTATGATGTATAGAAATCGAGTTTTACGAATGGTACAAGTGACAATGTGCACATGCGTATGTGTGAACTTATTTCACATAGAATACAAGAGACACATTCCACATCCATACCTAGTATATAAACTTATTTCATTATTCAATAGGAAGTATGCACTTTTCTTTTTAAGAACTATTATGAGCACAGAACCAAAACAACAATTTCACGCTGGTTTCTCTTCAGCAACAACTACAGCCGTCGGTAAGTCTACATTTTATTACTTCTCAAATATACTAGATCTTATATATTCACTAGCATCGGCAGCTAAAGATTTGAATCTACAACAAAATCTAGAAAGTACTAGATTAATTTGGTATGATTCAAATATTGATAAAACTAAGGATACGAAAGTAACAATGAAAGAATTACATGAAATCAATAATTTTATCGTATTTCATATTGATTTAAAAACTTGTAGTGATTATATTGAATCAATTACAAATGAAAAAATATTTCTTGTTACATCTGGAAGAGATGCTTTAGATATTTTAATAAGAGTTCATGAATTAAAACAAATTGATTCAATATTTATTTTTTGTTTCAAACCTGAAAAATATCAATCTCTATTACAAACATATACTAAACTAATTGGAATTTATACAAAACGTCATGAATTACTTAATTCTCTTAAAGAAAATATTATTCTTGTTGAAAAACATTTAGAAACATTTAATTTCTATAATCAACATAAACAAAAATCTACAAGAGATTTATCAAAAGAATCAGCTGAATTTTTATGGTTTCAAATATTTAAAGATATCATTTTGAGATTACCAAGAGATAATTATGCAAAACAACAAATGATTGAATTTTGTCAATATTATTATCGTGGAAATGAAAAAGAATTAAAATTTATTCATGAATTTGAACATGATTATAAATCAAATATGGCTATTAAATGGTATACGAAAGAAACTTTTCTCTTTAAAATAGTAAACAAAGCATTGAGAACTGAAGATATTGAACAATTACGTATATTTCGATTTTTTATTGCTGATTTATCATTTAATCTTGCAATTGAATATGAAAAATTGAAAAATAAAGGTGAAAAAATTCTTATACTTTATCGTGGACTAAAAATGGAAGAAGAAGAATTAAAAAATTTAAAACAAAATGAAGGTGGTTTAATATCAACAAATGGTTTTCTATCAGCAAGTCGTTCAAAAAATGTTGCACTTAAATTTGTTAAAAAACCATCTAAACGTTCAAATATTGTTTCAATTCTATATGAAATTGAATGTTATATACAAGAATTAGACTCGATTATTTTTGCTGATATTACAGAATTAAGTGTTTATGCAAATGAATCAGAAGTTTTATTTGATCTTGGATCAACATTCGAAATCATTTCTGTTAAAGAAGATTTTCAATTAAATCTATGGTTAATTAAATTAAGAACTAGTAATAAAGGAACAAAAATTGCTAAAGAATATATTGAACTTAATAGAAAAGAAGAAGAAGAAACAAGCATTGAACTTATATTTGGTAAATTATTAGCTGATATGGGACAATATGATCAAGCATTAAAATATTTTCAAAATTTATTACTTGATGATCATACAAAAAAGGATGATATTGCAAAAATTAATAATCTAATTGGAACAATCTATTATGATAAAGATGATTTTAAGCAAGCACTTCAATATTGTGAATTGGCTTATAACTTAATGATGAATGATAAATCGATAAGAATGAAAGATTCAGCAAAACCATTGACAAACATAGGTCTTATTTATCATCGAAAAGGTCAATACGATCGTGCATATGAATTATATATGAAATCTTTAGAAATATATAATACATATTATGGAAGAGAACATATAAAATCAACCAAAATACTTATGAATATTGGTAATATATATACAGAAACTCGAAAGTATAAGCATGCATTGGAATATTATCAAAAAGTTCTAAAAATTCAACAACAACATTTACCATTCTATCATACTGATACTGCTATGACATTGAACAATATTGCAGTTGTTTATCACAAATTGAATAAACTTGATCACGCATTAAAGTATTATGAACAATCATTGAATATAAAACAAAAAATACTTCCGCCTGATCATAAAGATATTGTTGTGACCAGAAATAATATTGCAAAGATAAATAAAAGAAAATATCATCATCTTCAATTTGCAGCCAATGCTAAACCTATGCCAAAATCCGGAGCTCAACATGGGCTTCAATACGCACCAATGCCTTGTAAGTCACTTTCTCCAAACAACTTGAATGAGAAGCCTGAGCTTGACCACATAATAATTCGCGAATGTCCGCCCCGCAATCCAAATCCTGAGCTTGACCACATAATAATTCGGTATTGTCCGCCTCCCAAACCAAATCTTGAGCTTGACTACGTAGTAGTCGAGGGTGGTGGGAACAACAATAAAAATTTTGAATTCGACTACGAAACAGAAGACAATAATATGAGCAATGACGATAGTCCTGAACTTCACTATACCATGGCACAGAAGTCCTGAACTTAAACCTTAATTATATACGTGTTTGATGCTTAGTCATGAGAGCGATGAAGACTAATCAAATAAACGTCAGCTTCAATATCCTATATGTAATTTGTTGACGACTTGAATCTATCGTATATCTTTTAAGTCCATGTGAGTAGTCGTTTCTTTCTTTTTTTTGTACTAATTGTGTATATTTGATGAAATAAACAAATAAAAACAATCTTTTTGTAATTTCATTCAAGTATTGAGCAAATTTTATTTTGAAGACACATTAGTAAACATTTCTTTCTGAAAACATAGAAGAGCATTTTATGATTTTTCATCATTCAATGATCGAACAGCAAGCGTATAATAATTAATCATCGAATTATGATTTTCAACTAAATCAATCGAACACCATAGTCATGGTTTCTGAAAATGAGTATTGATAATAAATATCAGAAAACGATCGACTACTTTGTTAAATGAATAACATCCTGTTGTGAAGTATAATACTCGTTCTGTCGTTGTATCGATATTCGAGTTGAGTAACATTGCAGTGGTTCATACATGTATTTACGTAGTCCTGTATGTTATAATGCTACTGAAGATTAAACATGAGATAGGTTTGAAAAGTGATTGGCTAATTCTTCTAAGATATTCAATGGTTAATTGAAAGATAATATTTTACAGTTTGATTTAAGATTTTCAAAGCAAAGCAAGCATAATTTCCTATCAATTCGAACACTTTCATTCGATAGAATACATTCAATCTCGTTGTTAATACATAGAAATTATAATTAAATGATTGTCTCAACGTTTGAACTCATATGAGAGAAAATCCGAATTCTGCTTATTGTCATTTAGAAAATTTTGAATAAGGTTCATCATCATCTAATCTCATTATCTATGTAAAGAAATTTTATCAATATCATTCAGAAGTTAGTACATCATCATACTGAATGAAATATTTTTATTCACAGGTAATATTATCATTATGATAAGTTTGTGAAAATTAAGCATACAAAAAATATTAGTTTTACATCAGTTGTCTGCTAAACAGAGATTGTGTCGTGATATAAGAAACTACGTTGTGTGTAACAAAATGCAGTATATTTGAAAAGATCTGAATGAGTTGGAGTTGGAGGGTGATCTTATTTATCGTTAAACTATCTGATCTGATGGAAAAATATACTTTATATTTGAAAGCATGCACTATTTTTGCATGAAAAGAATACTTTCACTGATGAAATTGCGTCATTTTAAGTATTTACCTCACTACTCTCGGAAACATTAATATTCATCAATCACCACAGTGTGAGTAAAACAAGCAGTCAAACCCTTGCATTCACCATTTCTCTCATAGAGGTTACTTCAAACAGATCAGTTCTTCAAATTCCACAAGTCAAAATGTGATTGTCAAATATTCAATAAGTACTGGAATAATATAAACAAAGACAAGTAGATCGCTTACAGAAAATGAATATTCTAAATGCTTTCATATTAGGGTGTGGGTGTGAGCCTATCAAGATCACTCTCACATCCACACCCACTATTTTGTGGGTGAACTATGTTGTAAGAATGGCGTTTCAGGAAATAGAATCGTGAATGAAGAAATTGAATTTGGAAATAATGAAGTTACGAATAGGTTTCTACAGATGAACTGTTTTTATGGAAAATTATCCATAAATGTTCAAATTCGAACTTATGTTGAATTAAATAACATTTTTGCAAGGATTCTACTAGCCGAAAGGGCCAAGGTGCAGATTTGAAATCTTCAATGCATATACAGCTCTACGAATTCTAGATCCGGTACAAATTTCAGGTTATTATCTTCTTCTAGCTGTCAGATATCAACCTCTAAAATGGTCTAAATTATGAGTTTTTGACTATAGTGAGTAATCCAGAAAAACATCAAGAGTCCAATATGCACAGAACAGATAAACTTTTTCTCGTAAATAGAACTCATTGCTATATTGGTTCACCATAACTTTCAGTTCAATCGATGGAGCCATTCTTGAGATACGATCTTGTCAAGATTACCTCGGTCAAACGGCTTATTTTAGGACTTTTCGCAAAATATCGAGAATTGAATATTTTTCAATGAAAATTACGTAAAAATCATTAAACTTTTACTCCTAACGCATATAATAAATTGAACACGCTCTTGATGATTCGATTCTGGTTTACATGGACTGAACTTTTGTACACACGAGTAAAAGCACTCTAAGAGATAGTTATGACAAGAATAGAAAAGAAAAAAGTCGAAATTTCAATTTTTTGATTTTATCCTTACTGTACATTAAATAAGATACAGAGAACAATAACTTCAGTAGTTATTCAGTTCGACAAGCAAGAAAACTTTGCATGTAACAATACAAATAGGAAAAAGAAAAACGAGTGGCAGTGTAGAGTTAAGAGGTCAATAAGTGTTTTTATCGAAAGGTCCATGGACATATGAGGAAATTTCAGAGTTACTCCCCCAACAAAATTTAATTGCCTCAAATGTCTTAAATTGATCTAGTTTTGAAAAGTTTCGAAAAAAAAACTAAAGTTGAATACTCAAGATAATAAGGAAAATAGAAGTAAAAGACATGGCATTCTATATATCTATCTTGTTTATTTAATAGGGATCAATATTAATATTCACATACTTATGTGTTCATTTTGATTGATATCATTTAAAATAATGAAACATTTTTCTATAATCTAAAATGATGATCAATGAATGAATAAATAATCAATTGAATGACATATGTACATTTCAATATCGATTCGTTTTCACTCTTGCTCAAGACGTTTACCAAGGGTTGCCTTGTTCTTGCGAATGATAACGCTCTTAGCCTTATTCTGATAATTTTATCTTTCTCAGTGTTCTATATATGCCATGGAGCAAGATTTTGCTCGTAAAGTATTTTCACCTTCTCATGAAGTTTGTCATCGATCGCTTCAGTTCGTCATTCAAAATATTTCAGTAGATTTACTCGTATTTTTCATTTCGTTGTTCTTTGTCCCGAGATGCCTACGTTGTCTCTATTTCTTCTAACATTTACTTGCTGGATAGAATCCAAATGAAGTCATTCTTCATTAGTTCTCCATATCCTCATTTGATTTTTTCGTTGATGTGCGTAAAATGTTCTCACTAGTTGGAAAAAATGACGTTTTCCCAACATTGTTCATGGTAAAATAGCGATGCTTCTACATCAGACTATTCTTCGCTTATGATGCTTTACAATAAGTTACTATCTCATGAAGTTTATCTTATATTCGTAACCCAATTTTTTCAGTTAATTGAAAACTGTCCTTCGAGTGGCCGGTTTACGTGAAGACTGATTCAAATCTTTCGATTCGATTATTACCTTGGACAAGGCGTGGTAGTGCAGAGCGTTTTTTTCTTCCACTAATACACTAATTTCTTTGTACTTCTTGATGGCATTGTAGACGCAACCCTTCAAAATGCTCTGCTTTTTGACCCCAATGAATTGATCCTAATATCTTGACAGATGTATCAATTTGTTGTAAAATTTTTTCGCCACTGGTGTAAAAATGATCTCCATTCTGGAAAACAACACCCACATCCAAATTTAACAATTGAAAAGAATATATTTAAAAAAAATTATAATATGACTTGTACAGAATACAGATTTTTTTGCCATTGAACAATTATTAATGAGTCTTCTTTCAATAGATTCAATGGGTATTTTTATACATCTCTCTTGCACCATTTGTTTTGAATCGTTTTTACCACTATATATCTAGTGAATTAATGAGATTAGTATGAATACAATTCACTCATTTTTGATTCATTCAACATATTCGAATGAAAAACAAACAAACAAACAATGAGTTCTAGAAGAGATCAATAAAACGCTTGAAAAGATTTCGTGTCTCTGTAGCAGGATAATGTTTACATTTACGATCATGTAAGTAAGCACCATGCCTTTTGATACTTGAATAAGGAACTAAACATTCCCAACAGAATTCGTGCTTACATTTCAAACAAGTCATATGATCACAACCTTCACTTTTCTCAATATGAGAGTGACATGTGGGACATTCTTTAGTATGCACTTTGATCCAACGTTCACTAGCATGTAATTGTCCATTAGTTCGAGGCATATCATATTCTTCGCATGTCATTCCATCATGCCATGGACATTTATGTGTGAAACAAGTTAATTTATGACAATTAACACATTCAATAGTATTATTCATTGTTGCACCTTCATTCAATTGACCCGAACCACAACCATGTGAACACCAAACAAATTCGAGATTTTGTTCAAGAATTCTATTAAGTTCAAATTGTATATAACGGTTGTAGAGAGTAATATCACCATTCTCGAAGAGAATCAATTTAATGGCATTATGAGATAAAGGAATAGAACATTCTGGACAAGAAATTTCGGAGCCAATATTCCAATTATTACGCAAATATTCATACGTACAACTATTACAGATTGTTCGAGTTGAATGTGTACAGTCACTATTGTATTGTGTTTCAAAATCTATACATGGTTTTGATTCCATACATACGGTACATGATTGTTCGACTTTTATTTCATTCTTGTTTGATCTACATGTGAAAAATAATTTCAATATATTTTGAAATATTGAAATTGTCTCAACTATTCAACATATCAAGAATAATCATAACATTTTTTTAATTTTTCCTCTTTAAATATCTCTTTGCTCTCTCTCTCGCTCAGCAGTTCAGAAAAAGAATTCTATCATTATAAAGACAGTTACTTTGTAGAAACTTACATTTGACACGTGTAGATTGGGCAAGGTGCCGAATCTTGTGTTGAGATATTATTATTGTCAATTAACATTTCTGGCATTGATAATTGTTTATAAAAAATTCAAGATTTACATAGAAAGTGAATTGCATCTCAATTTTTATACTCCTATGTAGATGAGTCAGTTCTTTCTTCCTTTTGAATTCTGTTTCTTTCAAGAGAGAGCAACAGACGTGTACAAGAATGAATCACTTTTTACAGGTGGTTGTTATGCTGGTACATAGAAGAATAATTCTGATGCAGTAATGTTGATTCTATTACTCACTAAATGGGTTATTTCTGAAAATGAAGGGTGCGCGACAGGTTGACCTACTTATTGCGTCATCTTTCACATTTCATAGTATATGCATTTTAACGGTATTATATGTTAATGCTTGGTATAGAATTCATTTTTGGTTTAACATTTGAAATCAACATTTGCTATTTAAATGTCGAGCAGAGTGGTAGAGAATCTTGTAAGCAGTTCGAAATAGATAACCTTGAAAATTCATATTGTGTAATATAAAAAATCTTATGAAATCTAAATTTCGATCGTCTACTCCGTCACCTATTGAATACAACTCTGTCATGTAGTTCTCTTATTCTAAAGGCAAAATATCGAATTTTGAATCTGAAATGTTGAGTCCAAAAAACTTGCCTTTTTTTCTTTGCATGTTTTTTTTGATATATTGCCATTTGGATGCATCACGGATTGTGATGAATGAGACAAAGTTATGATCCGCTCGATCTCTACGATAAAATTTTTGTAGATAGTTTAAAAATGAAGAAAAGCATATGGTTAATGCCATTGGCTTTTATTATATTCCAATTATCTTAGAGCATTGTTCATCAATATTTTGGATATTCTCATAAAACAATGATGACAACAATAAATAGATGTTTACAACAATCTCTGGTATTGTCCTTGTCATAATTATCTTATTTCTATTTATTATGAAAAACATCATCTGTTCTTCTACGTTGAATACATGATTGACTATGGTACCTTGCTAGGCTCATACAGAAATCATGGTTAGATCTCTAAGATTGATTAAATACAAATTTTCTCACTCAATACTAACTGTCGTTTCCTTAAATGATATACATACACCAAAAGTTTTAACTGTATGAGAAAAACTCGCTGGATATCTCGAAATTATGCAACTTATCAAAAGGCTCAAAATCTTGATGTATTTTAAGCTTCGTCTACTGGATCAAATCATACGATTGCTCTCGCTTTTTCTCGAGATATTCCGTAGCCCCACCGTGCATGTAAACATTTTCTTTCTCTTATATTCTTTTGATATGTATTTATCATCATGTGCTACTTGTGTACATATATTTCCCGTTGCCGAATGGCTAAAGCAGGGTTATATTCATGTCGAACATAAAAATCTTTATCGAAAATCATATCAAACAATGATTTTGGCTGTCGAATTTTAGTAATCATTTCATTTTGAGAGATATTCTTTCGATAAGCTGTAATCTTGAACCAATTTGCAGTAAATAGAGCTACACGAAAAATATATAACTGTCTCATCTTGCATAAGTTATTTGTGTACTTGCAATTGCACTACCGCATATAAAATGATAAGAAATCATTTTCTTTTCTCTATGATCTCTTTAGGGCTGGCCCGACGCCCCCCCAACTTTTGAAAAGTTTTTCTTTTTTCTCTGCAGAGGCGCGATGGAATTTTTTTCGGTTTTCGTCAAAAGTCTTATCTAAACACCTACTACATTTGTGACGATAAAAAAAAGATTTTTTACTAAAGCTACAAAAAAAAATTTTCGAACACCCCCCAACTTTCCATGGTTCGGGCCAGCCCTGGATCTCTTATCTCTATGTTTCGTGTTATAGAAATTTTTAAAATAATCTATTTTCTTATCGAGATATATTACCATATGAAATTGTCAACGTATTGATAATACATAAAATATTATTTACATTTATCAAAAATTAATGGGTATTAGTAAAATACGCTCTCACCCGCTCTCACCACTGTTTGATTCAAAGGTAGTATCAACAGATAGAGCATAAAATTTTTCATTCAAGAAACCTCACTCTGATCCATTTCCTTCAGAGAGTCTTAGACAAAAGAATCAAATATCATTTTTATCAGTCCACTCTGACCCAGATCTTAACAATAAGAATAACATTCAACAATAAACACAATTATCGAAGGGGTTTGATATATTCGAACGTATTGAACTTAGAATTATGTTCCTCGCAGTTCTTCAATAAGCATTTCGCTCTCTTTTCTTGAAAAAAATCTTGCCATATATCTCATCAATGAAAGAATATAGATATCACCGGACTCACGTATCTCCACTTCAGATACACCCAGAAATTTGTTTCAGCTACAACTAGATGAACTCTATCCAACAGTATATTCAGATTTAGCAAAGCTCAAAATATGATTTTTGAAACCATAGATGATGCTGTACAAAACTTGAAAATTATAATTCGGATTATGGTAATTCTGAGCATACTGTTGAATAGAGTACATCTACTTGTAGTTGGAACAAGTTTCTGGGTGAATCTGAAGTGGAGATACGTGAGTCCGGTGATATTTTCACCTATATTCTTTCGTTGATGAGATATATGGCAAGTTTGTTTTCAAGAAAAGAGAGCGAAATGCTTATTGAAGAACTGCGAGGAACATAATTCTAAGTACAATACGTTCAAATATATCGAACCCCTTCGATAATTGTGTTTATTATTGAATGTTATTCTTGTTGTTAAGATCTGGGTCAGAGTGGATGGGAGTTGGTGAGAGCGTATTTTACTAATACCGGACGATGTTTAATCTTATCGTTTTCCATTCCTAGTAGTTTAATAGAATTAGAATCGACATTATTTTTAAAAACAAAAATATATTTCATATAGATGCTCAATGGAAAGTTTTCTTTTATAAAACGCCAATCAATGAATTAGTTGTAGCACGCATTTATTATTCAATATAAATGAACTTTCCTATCATCTTATCTTTATTACTTGACATAATTACGATTGAAATGAATCTTGATTTATTTCAGTCCTTGTTTTTCTCGAGTATTTTAATGCAAAAGAAAACTAGAAGAATAAGTAATGAAATGGTTACAAGAAAGCTAAATATTTTCTTTAGTTGAACTATGCAAACAAGCATTACCAGTTGAATGTTTACTGAAAGCAGAAAAAAAATGAAACAATTAGAGAAGGTAATAAGTTTTTTATGTCTAACAATTCATTCTTTAATCAATATTTTCCGTCGAAGAAAAATCTTGTAAACATAATAATCGATAAAAGAAATACTTCATAAATCTTACATGTCATTCGTACTCATTGATTTGGATCGAGAATAAACTGTTTGAAGAAAAGTATCGTTAGAGAGAAGACTTACGAGGAAATATTCTCAAGTATCCGTTCATTCTTTCGTAGGAGTGATCAGTTATTGTTCACTGGTTACTGGTATTGCATGTCTTATGTGTTACATTATTTTCGGTTCATGAAATGTTCAAAATTTTGAAATCAATTTTCTCACTCTTAGATCGATAAGAAAAACAAGTGATCTGGACTGAGTTTTTAAAAAGTTGATAAATCATGTGGAAAATTTAGGCTAAAATGACTGTGGAAAAAACGAGTTATCCGTCAATGTTAACATGATTTTCAATTATGAAGCATTTAAATTGTATTACGAAATTATTGCTTACTATTCAAAAAGCTTCAATCTTATATCTGGTAATTCTAAGAAGCAGTATAATTATTGACATTGGAAATCATGTTAACGTTGTCAATAAGGGTGTGGGTGTTGGGGTGATTAAAGAGTAGATCCACACTGAACAGAATTTCAGTCAAAATCGATATTTTAAGGACACATCTTGAAGAAATATGTAGGAAAAATTAATCAGAATTCTTTTACATACATTTCTATGCAAATTATATTTGAATGTCTGAAAGAGAAAAAACCTGAATTTTAGTTATACATGGATGGGTGTAGGTCCCTTTTATTGGAAGTGTTGACTTCGGAATTCTGCCAACAGATCAACACCCTCGTTGTGTGACTTATACTTTTTGAATTTCAATTGATTTGTCCAACATGAAAGAATAATGAATTAACGCGTTAGAATTCTTATATTTCGAATCCGTTTTATTTTTCAGATAGACATGTATCCAACAGTGATTGATGGATCGAGTTCATCTGACACGACACCAATATACAGTTCTATTGATCCTTAATAAGTCTTCACTCTTCACACAACAGCCTAAGAAAATGTTAGTGATCATCTATGATATCGGCAGTACTTTGAAATAACTGAATAATCGAAATCACTGGAATATTTCGTAGTACCACAATGAAGTTTATTTGAACTACACTATGCGATCTTACTACGGAAAACTATTCCACATATAGTTCAATTTTAATTGAGAACGAAGCACTATAAAAATCGAAAGTTTGAATCTATTTAAAAGTTTTTCGAAAAATATATTTATTCAAGTAATAAAATGATTTTCGTATAAAACGAAAAAAAATTATTGAATAGAAGTCAACTTGATAAACATATGTCAAGACAAAAGTTAAATTGGATCAATTATTTTTGTACGATGATGACTTTGATCATGTAAACCCGTAAATTCACATTTTTCACATAAATTTATTCCACAATTACACTGATAACGAATACCTATTATTGGCTTTATAAAACATGAATTGCATTGAATATTTGCATGATCGATATCAGTACGATTCTTTAAATAAAATGACTCTGAATATTCACTTGAATCTTTAATACATAATAAGGTATGATTGTACTGATGATTCGTCTCATAATTTGTTTTACTTGCCGACTTACATGATTGACAAAAGTCAATATCTGGACAAAATAAACATCTATAACGATCTCCTTTGATTGGTGACATATCACATCCATCACAAATAACATTTGAATGAATAGTCATATTCGAGTCTTGATCATATGTTGCTTTATTTTTTGATTTTTGTTCGACGTCATCATCAAATTCCACTTTACAAATATCGATCATTTCTTGATTACTACTTAATCGTAGCGTTACAATTTCTTTTTGTTGATTCGATTGACCATAATACTTATAGATATGCACCATGATTGTCGTTGCACCAGTTAGACTTTGTTGATGATTAGCAAAATATTTTGCTCGAACTGTATATGTACCTTTGATCGCTTTTCGAATTAGATATTCTTCTGGTCCATACCCTTGTGTAAAATCACGACTTATCATACCACCAATAGCTGTATTTTTATGAGAATAATAACATTCTTCACCTGTCGGTTCAATAACATGTAAATCAACATCTGTATCATTTGTATCCCAAACCATAACGATCCTTAAATCAACAGGTAAATGTCGAATAAGACGATTATCAATTGAATTTGATATTTGATTTTGTTGATGATATTCACATATAAACCAATTAAATTCATGTAATGTTGTAAGTTCAATTTCAGTAAAACGATTATCCCATTTACCAAATATAACTTTCTTAAATAGATCTGATATTTCTATTATATTCTTATTTTGAATATTAGATTCTTGTAATAATAATGCTAGATCTCGAAATGATTGTGGTTCATCTGATCTTAAAGTTACAATATGTCGAAAAATATTTTCAGCTAAATTAAGAAGACCAAATTCAACAAGTTTATAAGCAACAGTTCGTAATAATTGTGGTGATTCTAATTCTAGTTCTAATACATTTGTTAAAATACGTAAACCTAATAATTCATAATTATCATTATCACTATTACGATGAGTATCCTGTGAAAAATTTTCGATACCAAAAATGGAAATTGAATGATGTTTATTAAATATATCAATTGATGATGGATTCGACATTGATGAACGAGCTTTTGAAAAAAAATAAGATGCTATATCAAAATAGAATGATGGTGATTTCAAATATGATTGACGTTCATCTAAATAAATTTGATAAGCTGTTTGCGAATTAGTAGTTGATTTAATTTTGTCCATGTAAGGTGTTTGTGGATCCCAATTTTGAAGAGTGATTGAATGAGTATTAGTAATAATATTGCTACGATTAGGAGTAATAGGCCTATTATCAGCGAAAAATTCATCTTCGTCGTCAAATAATTGTGCATCATTTCCCGGTTCGAAGGAGACGGATTCTAACGGTGATAATCTCTCTGATCGAAGAACTTGATCGAAACTCATGGATTCCAATTCGTGAATGTCCTTGCGTCGTCTTTCTGAAAAATATTCCCTGTGCGTATCACGATTTGATCGAGCTCGTGATAGTGTTACATAATGTACACCTGTATTACGTGGACTAGAAATTCTTTTTCTTTTGACTGCATTTGTGCGATCTTTATTCGTTATTGTTCTGTCGTACCATGTACAACGTGTTTGCCATAGATTTAAGATAGCTGTTAGTTTGGCTTGACTTTTTGTTGATTCTTGCTGTGTTTTATTTTGTTGATACTTTATATAATCATTGTATAATGTTTTACGTGATGGATGTGGACATATATTATGTTCAATATGTTGTTGTAATGTTTCTAAGACAAGTATAGATGTGAAATCATTCACAATAGAATATTTCATACCAATTTCTAAAATACGTTGTTTATTTTTTTCTGGAAATGCTGTTAATTCAATTAACATTTGTTTTGCATATAAACGACGTAATAATCCATAATTTTCAGATGTCAAATCTACTTTATCTATTGTTAGTTCTTTACAATGTATTTGATTTAAGATAGAAAAATTAATAGAAATTTTAGTTGATACTGTTGATGACATTTTTCCAACGAGTATGAATCTTTCTGAATTTGATGTTAAAATAATTGGATGACTTGGATAAATATCATGAACATTAGTATCATTGATAATATCTGTATTAATATATCGAGATTGTGGTTTATCAATCAATTCAACAATAATTTTTGCACTATTTTGAGCCATAATTTTATCACGTGAAATATAATTACCACCACTGATATTAGTTAAATAGTTAATCA
Organism: Rotaria sordida; assembly: GCA_905250125.1. NCBI lineage: Eukaryota > Metazoa > Rotifera > Eurotatoria > Philodinida > Philodinidae > Rotaria > Rotaria sordida. The sequence continues at coordinate 27,881 of CAJNOL010000664.1, read as the reverse complement.
ATGAAAAATTTGTCGGTTCATATTCACTATTTGCATTAAATATCCATATTGGTTTAGTTGTCAATTGACTCAACAATGTTGGATCATCATTACCTATTGTCGAAAGACAATCACTAAATAAAAAGTAGTGTGTAACATTTGGTATACTAGTTGAAATTGTAGCTAATTGAAATAGATTTGTTGCACCATCATAGGATAGATTAGTTAATAATTGATTGAGTTTTGACCAATAATTTTTATCATATAATTGAAATGTATTTGGTTCTTCAAGTACATTTCGAAATATAATTACAGTTATATTTACATTAATATCATTTGATTGCCAAATATCTAACATATTCTTGAGTATATTTATTTCATGATTACGATTTTCAATATTTGCTCGACTTAAACTAGCATCCCATAGTATACAAATAGATATTGTTTGTTGATTAGTAGTTATGATTTTATTGTATTGTGGAAATGGTGGCATATAACATAGAGCAAAATAGGCTTGACTATGATCATCAGGATCAATTTCTACGCCATACATAACTTGTTCTGCTACTAAAGTTCTTAACATGTATGTAATAGATTGTTCATCTTGCGATGGTTCAACATTGACAAGATGAAGTTCAGAATAATATTTGCCATTTAAATTGATAAAAGGTTGATTAAATTTAATATTTGGAAGAAATTCTGGTTGACGATGATTTGATGTATGTGCACAAATCAATGAAATATCCAAATTTTCGAGAATATTAGTAAAATAGATAGGAATATGAAAGAGAAAATGATCATTTTCAATTTGTGCTTGATCTTGATAAATGACACGTACTATTCGTTTGCCACCAGGTTGTATTGGATAAACTCTTGTACGAAATATATTTCCTTGAACTTTTTCTACTAATCCAGGATCGACACCTTTTCGAACTTCTTTTTCAAATGTAATACGAGCTTTTTCTTTTTCAACAACAACACCATCAACGATAACACCATCAACATCAAGACCTATAATTAAAAAAAAAATGTCAATTTTTATTGATCATCAATTCAATCATATTCAATCTATGCTTCATTTACTATCGATATCATTCATAAATTAACTCGTTATTTTATTTATTTAACTCACCAAATCCACAAATTGTTGCTTTTTCAGGTAGTGTAAATTCTAAAGCCCCTTCTAATATTCGATTATAATTATTTTTAAATGTCATTGTTGTTGCTACTTGATGTATAAGTGGAAATGTTGCATTCACTTGCTGTTCGACATGCAATTTAATCAATTGTAATGGCGTAGAAGCAGCATCACCAAATTTCGTTTGACGACCAAAATACATTGGAAACGATGAGCGATTAGTATCATCGTTGAAGTGTAAAGCCATATTGAATACTATATATAAGATTTTAGACAATCACGAAAAATTCAATAAAGAAAATGAGAGACATGTATGTTTGGCATGAGTATTACTAAGAGACTCACTAAAAGTGTTTTGATCTAATCAGGTCCTTGTACATATGTACCAATGATATAGATGACGCTGTGCGCAACTCAAACTCTTTCTCCAAGCATCTTAGTATGGGCCAATGAAATTTTTTTTTGTTATTCTGAAGCATCAATTCTGATGCAATATTTACTCTAGATTTTGTTTATGTATTTACTGAATGTGAGAAAATGAAGTTTATTATTACCAATTTCGAATATTTTTCCTACATGTACTTCGATTCGAACATAAAAACAGTTCATTCAATGTTTTGAGATCTCTGTTTTGGAAACTTGAATAGAAGATCAATGATTGTTAAAATATTTAGAAATATCATTTCGGAATTCTTACGAAAACTAATCTCTAATATGGAATATGTAATTTTATTTGAAAAAGTATTATTTTAATCCTCTATAAAATAAAAGAGAAAAATGAAAGAAATGAAGTTGTACTTACGTTTATCTGTCTACACTATTTTTATACTATTCAATTGTCGACTGACTACTGCTCACTCGTTGGAGAACGGCAAAAGTAATCATGCACCATCATATGCAATACTCTGGGAAGAAAAAAACAAAACCAACGTCATTGATGTAGTGAAATTGTGAAATTTGGTGTTTATTGCGCTTGCATTTTTTTTCTGACAATGATGATTCAAATTCCGAGCCATACGAAGATCACGTAGCTTACTTGTAGATAAATAGTGAAAACTACACTCCTCGAAAAAAATAACATCGATTGAATTATATATCCCTCCGGTCATGAAAAAACGGAAAAGCCTGTTTTTTTTATTTCTCTATGATAGAACATCTTTTAGGTCCGCTGCTTATACTACAGATAGATCTTGTGTTACTCTATTTGCTGGCAAAATTTCAGCCATATACACCAAGCGTTAGCTGAGAAAACGGAAAATCAATCTTACACACTCACATGTAGATGCGACAAACAGTTGTAACTAATGCTTATGTTTTTGGTATTTCTTGTTTGATTCTGACTTGGTAAATATTGATTAGTTGCCTTCTAATGATGATTTACAAATGGTGACAACAGGTGTTACTCTTCGCAAATCATGATTAGAAGGCAACTAATCAATATTTACCAAGTCAGAATCAAACAAGAAATACCAAAAACATAAGCATTAGTTACAAGTGTTTGTCGCAACTATATGTGAGTGCGTAAGATTGATTTTCCGTTTTCTCAGCCAACGCTTGGTGTATATGGCTGAAATTTTGCAAGCAGATAGAGTAACACAAGATCTATCTGTAATATAAGTAGCGGACCTAAAAGATGTTCTATCATAGAGAAATCAAAAAAACAGTCTTTTCCGTTTTTCATGACCGGGAGGATATACTCAATCTAACAAAACGGCACAAAATTACAAAAGGATCAATTCTTATAAAATAATGAAAAAAAATATATATTATAGAAAAAAGTAGTAATTTTTGATTATAAATGATTTTTTTTTCAATGAAAATTTATTAAATCGAATATAATTGCATGATTGATCATGTTGTGGAATTAATGAAATATACAGTAATCGATGGCAAACCTTTTTATCGACTAAATCATGATTGAAAACTTTCGATCCCTCTCATAGGTTTTTTGTTTTTCGATATTGCTATCTATTCTTACACTCGGAAGCGCTTACATAGGGGTGTACTTAAATTTAAAATTACAGCAGGCAATAGTCTATAGCAACATACACAAGGATTCATATTTTTGACATCAAGCTATCATAGTATACTTTGAGCTTTTTTGAGAAGAGAAATCAGAAGGAAGATAAAACAAAAAAGAAACAAACATAAAGAAAGAAAGAAAGAAAGAGGGAAAAAAGAAAAAAAAACAGCTGAAAGAGAATCTGAAGAAAAGAGAGAGCACTAATAAAGAAGAGAAGAAAAAAAAAGAAAAATCAAGAGGCAGGATGCATAAGAGAGGAAAACGACAGATAAAGGCGATGAGAATGCAAGAACAAAGAAAAACAGAGCATTTAAACAAAGGCGCATCGATACATACATGGAAATTTAATCGACAAACTCAATCCATTTAAATAATAGAGTCTCATGTCTATCTTTCAATTTTTTAACTCTTCCCATCCAGAAAAAATGACCTAAATTATCTCTTTCACTTTTGTTAAAATCGTTCCAAAAGAAATATATCACTAAAAAAAAGGAAAACGTCCTAAGTCGGATTTATATATTTAATTTAACCTTTTTTTAATGTACTTTTTAACGTAAAAATCGAGAGGATTTTCATTGGTTATCGTCAATAGATTCCGTTCGGATACAAAGGGACACCGATGAACAAGTCTCATTCCTACTCGAAATTTACGCCTCAAAATTTCTTGATGAGTTTTGGGTCGTATTGGAAAAGGGAAAATAGCCAAGCGATGTGCGGAAAGGTATAGACAAAAAAAAAACATGTTCGTAAAATCGTTGTTGATAAAGATTTTCTTGACCTTAACCATTTCAATTTACCAAGAGATTTCTGTGTATTTTAGACACACCTGTCAATTTCTGGCTTTAATGACAATTTACTAGTCCAAGTAAATCCTAGATATTTAAAAGACTTTACGATTTCGATCTTTTGTCCATCCATAAATATATTATATTATTCCTCTTATGGTGAATCAATGATATCTATGATCACCACATATATATGGTTAATTGATCGGAATATTTATGCTCGCAGAAGAAGAATAGAGCTTAAGATTATTCGAAATGAATCCAGTCTAATATTTTGGTCATTTTACTAATCTTGAATAAATATTTTTAATCTCACATTGTTTCAGAAAAATATAAAAAAAAATTTTACGATGGCTGTGTGCCTTTTTTGCTCATATGGACTAATCTCACGTCAACGAAATAATAGTTATTATATTTGCTGATGATGACTGCACATTTATATAACACTATTCATATTTTGTTAACGGATTTCACATTGACAGTTTTATTTTATACTCTTATATACCAGATGATTGGATTTATCTTTTCGAGAGTTTTATTAAAAAAAAAACATCACCAGTATTCTTTTGATACGATTTAAGTCGAAAAAAAACCAAGATCAATATATTACAACATTTGATTATTATAGGATATCAATTGAATAAGTTTACAAATCATATAGAAATTAGTAAAATGACTATCAGATTGTACTGACTTTATGCATTTCAAATCTATGCGTAGGTAAAATATGTCCTTACATGATATAGAGTCTAGTTCAAGTCGGTAAGTACGCACGTATAACCTTATCTTGAACTACCGTATACTACATTTGAATTCAATCAACCCTCTACTTTATAGTATCCATAGGCATACATATTAATAAGTATTATAGATTTTTATAATACATGAAAATATATTAGGTCGTGAGTGGGTATTTGATCTCCATCCACATTCAACTATTATTGTTGTTTGACTGTCGAAACGTGATAACTCCATCGCTCAATTTTAATCAAACCAGTCATATCGAGGCTTTTGTTTGAGTGGGTGGGTAGTATGCAGCAAAGAGATATAACCATAGTTACTCACACCCTTCTAATTTATCTGAAGAATGCTTATTTTTCAACAGAAATTATCAAAAACTGTGAGAAAAAATGACGTGAAGGTGTGGATATGAGTGAGTGAAGATCTCGTGTTCATGTACTCTGAGAAGAATATTCACATTCAAGATGTCACTTTATTATCTTGCAGAATAAAATTCATGAAAGTTGGAGTCGATATCTCAATATAAAGCTTGGTATGTAATGATCAATTTCACTGCCCTACTTGCGTGTGGGTGTGGGTGTGGATCTTTAATTCTTTCATAGCCACACCCACACCCAAAGTTCCAGCCGCTGATCGAATGAAAAATGAGTCACACGTACAGCGAGAAAAAACTTGAACTCACTATTTCCATTCTTCTTTATTTCATTCATTTAATTCCTACTGTTAAAGTATTGATGATCAATTCGTGTCGAATCTTTACCATGAAATCATCTTTTTTCCTATATATAAAACATGAGTATAAGGTCTCGATATTCGCTTGTTTTTCGTAAAAAAGTTTATGACTGAATGTAACTACATTTTTATCATAAGACGATCAGAAACACAATATACGACTTTCTTTCCTACGTTGATTTCTTCAATAGAATTGAGTTAGATGCCTATAGATATGACATAAGTCTTCTCTTCGTCTGCCCAAACGCACCCACAGGGTCATCCATTCACATCGCACTCGCATAAGCACTCTTACATCATAGAAAAAAGAAAACCTTACTTGAATTTCGATCTTCCTACGCCTCAAATCCAAATGAAAGCTCGAAGTACGACGCCACTCCTTTACGAAAAAAACAAAAGCTATAGAAAATAAAAAGAGAATAAATTAGTTTGATGCAAGGAAAATCTAGAGAAATAACTATATCTACACTCTTAGTATAGATATTTTTTGACCTTATTCATATTTTCAGAGTGTACGGTCATATTATATCTAATAGGAGCAGGAGAAAGATAAAAGAGAGAGAACAAGAATGAACAAACAAGAGGAGAAGAGCAAATAGAAGACAGTCGTTATCATTACATGATTACAGCTAAACATTGCTGTATCATGATGAAGAAGCACAATGCAAAAGTTTTACTTCGTGACATATTGATAAGACTAATAGTATAGTAGATACTTCTTTTCTTTTTTTGCTGTAAACACATCTAACCGATCCTTTTGTTGACAATACTACTATCTTGAAGATGATGAAAACCGATTGTGAGTATACATAAATAACATGATAATTTTTATTTATTGATATTAAGGAGTATGGATGTGGACTGTTTCTAAAACGACGACCAAAACAGCGATTAAATACTTAAGGATTTTTTTTTCTGAGAATCGAGAGCCATTGAAAATAGTATGAAAGAATTCAGATGAATTGACTAAATAGTCAGTAGAAAAATAACCAACAAGAAAATTTCTTGTGATGAAATTTCCTTATATGTTTTCAATGAGATAATTTAATTATTGAGTCCAACGGAATAATATTTATAGCTATTATTGAAAAATGAGTAAACTTTGATTTATTTCGAATTTTTTTCATTTAGAATTCGATTCGTCGAAAATTTCATTTACAATTTCTGCATCAGAATTTAATCAAATATAAAATTAGAATACAAAATAAATTGAGATGGAGAGAATGACATACGATTTTAAATTTTATCAATTTGTAAGATAATAGAAAATAAAAGATGAGCAAACCATTCAAATGAAATTTTAAATCTATTATATTTTTTATTTGAACTTTGAAGAAGAACCTAAAAATAAATTTTTCGATGTCAATTACAAATATTTTATTTATTTAAAAACAAGCTCAATTTCTCTCATGGAAATAGACGAAATATAATTAAATAAATATAAGTAATTATCTCATAATAAGATTATAATTGATTCTAAAAATTATGATCATTCAATTAATCCGTACCATGTCATACCATTTTCTATCTCGATCGTATTTCAAAAGTTCTTTTATTGATAAATTGACTAATCGAATGAATCGCTTCTATTTAATGTCAATTCGAAGTATAAAGGATTTTTGATTTTCACTGAATAAATGCTGAATTGTTCTATTGATATAAAAAAAAAACATCAGCCAAAGTCGAATGAAAATAATCAATGGTCGAAGACAGAAATCCATTGGCAATAATAGCGACAAGAAAAAATTAATTTTTCGAAAATTTCTCTCTTGAAAAATGTACCATTTTACAATTAAATTATTGATGTCAAATGCATTATCTAACTCGATGAATATTTAAATAGAATTTGAGACCTAACCTTTCTCGAAATTTTAACTTTGCAAAAAGAATTTAAGTCTCTAACTATTGATGTTTATTAAAATAACATCACATTTGTTCTTAAGTTTCGATAAAAATATTTTCTTTGAAGATTCAACACGATCTATTGGGGATTATATGAAGTTGTTTTGTAACACGTTTTGTGACATATAGAAAAAATTTGTTACATTTCTACTTCGTAGTTAAAAGCAAGAAAATACTATTCGAACATTTCAGTTTCCGATATTCATAAAATTAATATGACATCATTCCCAAGTGACACTTTCGTTTGAACTTACTTCTTTTCTAATGAACAGAAGATCTTTATATTATAATAACTATCAGGGATACATAGAATTATCAAAGTTTAGCGGAAGCATCGACTTTTTATTGAATTTTCTTTGCTGGAATGAAGTTTTTAGAGCAATATCAGATATTTTTTTTATTTTGATCTCAAACACTTTCTCGAAGAGAGCTCTTGATTAAAAAAATTTGTACGTGAAATTCCGAAATTTTTAAAATATAGCTTCTAGCAGATGTAAACAACTTTCAGAATTGTCATACTTTTGTGATGTCGACTAAAGTAAAGCTATAGTTTGAAACACTTGTAATTCTAGTATACTCTGTTCAATAATTACAACATTTTGCTAAGATGATAGTCTAATAAAGAGCTTAACGTGGATCAAACTTATTTTGCTTGAAAAATAAGATTCGATAGGAAATATACTGAAAGGTACTTTCCTGTTATCCCGACCACCCTCATCCTCACCCTACGGTGATCATGATAACAGGAAAGTACCACCGGTACAAACAATTAATACTCAATTTACAATAAGATTGAACACGAAATTAGAATGTAATTTTTTTTCTATATTTGCACTGTCATAATTAGTATTATTCAAATATATTTAAAATGAACAATCTAGATCGTTCGTTTTTACAAAATACGACTCAACAGAACTACTATAGACAGCCAGTTTCAGTATGCGTGACTTTCCGATTCAATGTTGGCTTAAATTTGCACATGGTTGGTTAGATCTCGTCATGGAAACTAACAAAAATAATCACATATTTTTAAGATTGGTTTGTCTTGTTGAAAAGTTCAAGGACAGTTATAGTTTAAAAGTATATAAAAAAAAGAGGGAAATTTTTATACTTGGTTTCAGCGCTACGTTTACTATAGGGAAGATGAACTTTGCCATTCTTGTTGTTTCAAATCAACTCCACAGTTTTAATTTGATTGTTTGTGAATCTTAGAAATCGAACAAATTCGTGTAGTCTCCGAATGAAAAGTTGTTCTATTGGAATATAATCAATATGTTCAATTTAAATGGATGAAATGAATGCATTGATTTGAAATAATTTTCTGCCTCTGTTGATAAATCAATCGTTTTGTTTTAAAAAGAGAACGTGAATAGTAAAAAATCGAATCTTGGTAATTTTATTATTAGACTTCTTTTTGTGTGTAGCCTGCATCCAATATTCCACATCAACGTAAACAGTTGAGTAGAGTCATATCTGTTCCATTGAAAAATAATCTTCACTCAGATTTTATCTGTACCTTTATGACGATTTCATCTTACGTTGTCATATTTAGGAGTACTTGGAGTCATACTTTTCTATTTGTTGTGGTTCATTCGGGATAAAAACAGCATTGGATCAGCTAATCATCATTTAAGTTAATCGAGAAGGGAACTGGCAGTTATTCACAAAATTTATTGTATTATATCTGTGGTTCGCAGATAGAATCAAGAAGATTAAAGTTTAAACATGACATAATTGAGAAAACTAGTTTTGTTTCATTAAGAGAAGAAAACATGAAAGTGCTCATGTTTTGATAAAATAAGTGTCCAATTTGTATATGACATAGTCCCATCACAGAGTACTATTAAAATCTATAGTGATAATAAATATGGGTGAATTGTACCAAATATGAACAAAATTTGAGTTTCATATTCGATAAGCTTCATTTGTTTTATACGAGTCAAGTATTTTTCCAATTGTCAGTTTTTTCGTTTAGGAAACAATCCAGTTATCTAAATTCATGAATATTCCATGATACCTTGATAAAAAAAATTTTAAAATAAAGATTTTTGCATCATTATCATATGTCAATCGAATCATTTTGGAAAGGAGAATCTAACAACTATGTGCAAAACTTTATCTATACATGCGTGTGAGTTGATGGAGAATTCAAATTTGTGGTCAAATCGAAAAAAGACCGATCATTATCAGCCACATATTTATAGAGCTATTAAAGGAATAGAGGTATAACGTTATAAATATTACAGGGGTTTAAAGTTATAAGGCTCTATAACAATAGATTTATATGAATAGCGATTTATAGAGGATTTAATGTTCTAAGTGAATAAAAGGGTTGGTAGGATTTATTCTGTACACAAAGGGGAGTATGGGTCGCGACTCTTCGGGAGGCATTCCGTATCTACACGCTGCGACACAGAAATAAAGGTTTAGTAATGTAGACAATTTGGAGCTGTTTGAAATATCTCTATAGGCCTAATTTCTCAAGGTATGATACGTGTAGATGCAAGAATATAATGTTTGTGGGCCGTTGCTCTCGAGATATCGAAATTTTACCGGATATTTCAATAAAAAGCTGTGATCGCTCTCAGGTCACGTCGAAAATTAATTTTCAAATTTCGATTAAGAGATGTAAATATGTAGATAACATTTGCTCTTATACATGCAAAAATTTCGAATAATGAATATTTCAAGATAGGAAATATCAGAAAAGCTAAAACTTGCACAACCAGCTAATCTCATTAAGGACTTTGTTTGTGCCAAGTTTGAAGTCGAGACTTGAAGATTGATTTTCGACGTGATCTGAAGGGAAGGAGTGGGGTGAATCACTTGGATCGTATATTTTAAGGCCTTGACTTGTTTATTATTTCTTCAAGCTCAATTCCGTTACTTGTTGTATGTGATTTTATTTCTCTCCCAATATTAACATACATTATACATCCCTATGTCTATATCTATATCTCTCTAAGACTTGTACATCAATATATATATACCATCCAACAAAGATGTGTAACCTCGAGTGCGTTGTATCCTTCACACTGCGTAATATGCACTGAGAATATTCTCGATTGTTCTCTTCTCTTCTTTCTCCTTCTCAACGATTTATCCTTGCATCTGTTTGATGTGGTAATCTCTCGGAGTAAAAAGAGAACAATGAGCATATACGCAATGAATAGCGCAGCGGTTACAAAGGTATCGAAACAATATTGAACACTATGGACAGTATTATGTAAAGATACAAGGATGATATGAAGTAACGTAAGGATGATGTCACATACTGGTGATAGCATGTCACATCAGTGTATCTCTTGGCACAGAGATAGATATTTGCATTTATGCTCAATTTCACATTCACATCCTCAAACGATTTGATATTGACACGGTGAGTGGAATAGACAATGAGGAGTCTTCTTAAAGAAAAATTGTCCATATACTTCGGGTGGAAGCTAAGATATAAATATTTTAGTGTTTGCAATGCAACAGCACAATAAGAGCGCCGTTCATCCATATACGCCAGATAAAAAACGAGAATCCTGCCGTTTGGATTGGGCAGAATCATCATGGACAAGATGGATACATGTAGCACTTTGGTGGTGGATTAAACCTATTCTTTCACTAGGAAATCGGCGCACACTTGTTGATGATGATTTAAGCGATATTTCAATTAACGACAAGTGTTCCGTCTTGTTGAACAAAGTCAAATATGATAGTTCTAAATGGCCAGGCACATGGTATGTAATCAGACGAACATTTATAAAAGATTTCTTTCAAACCATGTTGCTCATGTTGGCATATTCCGCGACACGTGTCGTACAGCCATTACTCGTTCGTGAAATTATTCTTTACATCAGTGATACACCAGGAAAACTGCCTTACGCGGGTTATCTGTCAGCTGTTGGTCTTGGTATTATCTCGATTCTACAAGCCATAACTCATCAACAAAGCTATTTTCGAAATCAACGAGTAGGCTTTCAAGTTCGCAATACACTAAGTTGTGCCATCTATAAACATTTACTGACGATCAATACAGCATCACTTTATAGGACTACTGCTGCTCAAACAATCAATTTAGTTGCAAATGATGCGGGCAAATTTGAAGAAATGTGTTTTACCTTTCACTACTTATGGGTAGCACCTTTGGAAGCTCTCATAATGTTCGGTCTTATCTGGCAGAACATTGGTTTACCAACATTATTCGGCTATGCTGTACTCTTTTTATTAGTACCTGTGCAGTTCGTGTTCAGCAAATTATTCAGTCGATATCGAAGAATAACAATGGCACGCACGGACAAACGCATTCAGACAATCAATGAGCTTGTCAACGGATGTCAAATTATTAAAATGTACAACTGGGAAAAAGCTATGGAAAAATTAGTGCAGAAGACACGACGATCTGAACTTCAGAGTGTATTCAACGCGAGCCGTTTGCGTGCTCTTAATAGTGCTATCTCCTTTGCATCGTTACCTTTGATTTCTCTTGCTACATTTGGTGGCGCTTGGCTCCTAGGTAAACAGTTAATACCAGCAGACATTTTTACGGCGTTATCCTTCTTCTCTTTGCTTCGATCGCCAGTAATGTCGATGTTGCCAATGAGTATTGAAAAGCTCAGTGAAGCTCGTGTTGCTGCCCAAAGAATCGATCAATTTATGCACTTAGAAATACTAAGAAATAGACGAGAAAAAGAACAAAATAAAAAAGGAGATCATGCAATCATAATGAAAGATGCGTCTTTTTCTTGGAAAAATACTCCTTGTCTATCTTCTCTCCATTTTAAGGTCAAACATGGTACATTGGTGGGAGTGAAAGGTGCTGTCGGTGCCGGAAAATCATCTCTACTAGCTGCCATTCTTGGTGAGATCAATCTTGTCAGCGGAACAGTACAACAACATGTTCGTTCTATTTCGTACACTCCACAATCGTCATGGATATTTGCTGACACTATACGAAGTAATATTCTACTTGGCAAACCAATGAATGAAGAACGTTACAAGAATGTAATTAAAGCATGTTGTCTTGATGTCGATCTACAGAATTTTGGTGAAGTTGGTGATTTATTGATGATTGGTGATAAAGGTGTTAATCTGAGTGGAGGACAAAAAGCTCGAATATCGCTAGCTCGTGCCCTGTATGCTGATGCAGATTTGTATTTACTCGATGATCCACTTGCTGCTGTTGATCCAAAAGTGGCAAAGAAAATATTTGATCAATGCATTGGTCCACGTAGTCTTCTTCGTCAAAAGACTAGAATATTGGTTACACATCAGATACATTTCTTAAAGGAAGCAAATCAAACGATTCACTTAGCAAATGGTCACATAGATGAATTACATAGTGAGCAATCTAATGAAGATCAGCAATCAAATGCTACCGTTGAGGCAGATTTATCTGATGACGACGAAGCAAACTTTAAACTTAACACTACTACAGCTGATATGAATTCGATCATCAAAAGTGAAGCATCAACCGGTGGTGCAGTCAAGTGGGATGTTTGGTTTCAACTATTCACTGCGCCACCTTTACGCTGGTTTGGATTTTTCCTAGTCATAATTTTACTGTTGACTACCCAAGGTCTGTACGACTTTACAAATCGTTGGCTCTCTATGTGGTCTGCTAAATCCGAACAAAACAACAGTTCCTCAATTGATGCTTATGTCTATCTTGGATCGACAATCGGTACATTGATCGCTGCATTAGTGCGTACCGGTTTTCTTCTCTATGTTATGTTATGTGGTTCGACTTATTTTCACAATAAAATGCTCACGGGTATCTTGTATACCTCTTTACGCTTCTTCGAAAGTAATCCAAGCGGAAGAATATTAAATCGAGCAAGCAAAGATCAACAAGTCTTAGACGAATTATTACCTCAGACTATAATCGATACTATTCAAAATCTTCTGATGATTTTTGGTTCTGTTATAATAATCGGAATCACTAATCCATGGGTGCTTCTGCTTTTTATTCCATTAATTCCCACATTTTGGTGGCTTCGTCGATTCTATATACGTTCGAGCCTTCAACTCAAACGGCTTGAAAGTGTAACGCGTAGTCCAATCTATGCATTGTTTTCATCGTCATTAGACGGACTCACTAGTATTCGTTCGTTTGAAGTTCAAGATGATTTTGTGAACATGTACATGGAAAGAGTTGATGCTAATTCTCGGGCTTACTTCGCTCTTATTGCTGCTGGTCGCTGGATTGGCTTGCAACTCAGTTATATGACATGCTCGCTCACACTGGTTACGGCTATTCTTGCAGTAGCGTTACGTGATCAAGTCGATTCATCGGCAGCCGCTCTCAGTATCACCTACTGTATCACTATCACGACTCTCTTTCAATATGCTATACGACAATCAGTAGAAGCCGAAAATTACATGACCAGTGCTGAACGTATTCATGAATATGGCCAGCTTGAGCCGGAAAGTCACAAAAATAATAGTAAAAGTGAAGTACTCGTTCAACCACCAAATGATTGGCCTTCTCGTGGTATTATCGAATTCAAAAACTACACATTTCGATATCGGTCAGAGTTGGATGCTGCACTGAAAAATCTTAATCTACGCATTGAATCCAAGGAAAAGATTGGAGTGATTGGTCGAACGGGTATGACTAATTATATTCTTTGCCAATGTTTCCAAATATATACCTGATTATAGTGAAAACATTTTTTGATAGGAATTTGAGCAAAATCAACCAAAGACTGACATATCTTAACAAAGAGTTAGGAAAACCGTTACAAATCTTTTTTACACTCTCATGATATTTATAAATGATGATCAGTAAATAAATTGTTTGGAAGGATCATAGAAACGTGAGAGTGTGAGACTAATTTAATGAAGACCTAGCCTAAAAGATCCTGGTTATTATTTTCTTAGTATACTTTTTGTGATGTTGCCGATAATTTTCGATCAAAATTTTCTCAACAAATCTATTCGAATGTACGGTTCTGGCCATCCGTGAGAAGCAATATTCTTATTCATGGAGCAATGGTTACTTACTACAAAGCCATAACTATTTATCCCTGACATTCAGCTTCAGTTCGTCTCAATAATGCTTACGGTATCAAATGTTATGCTACATAATACAGAAAATCACATTTCTTTTTGTGTTATAGTTTCTAATCCAAAGAACTTCTACAATAGAGTTTTTAGTTAATCTTCGACTCTCTAGCATGAGTTCAGTGAAGCTCAACGAGTCCATGCATTACTTGCTTAGACAAAGACGAGACATACTTTCATTTGTACAAAATACATAGAGATGAACAAAAAGTATAATGTTTCAGCTCGAAAATCAAGGATTCGAAATTGCCAAAACGATACAAAGCATTATGTGTTAGTTAAACTTAAGACTCTGAGAAATCGAAAAAGGATTCAGCTTCAACTATTCGAATGGTCACTAACTAATGAGTAGTATATGCAATAAAAAAAAAAACATTCTACTTCTCTAATTGCTTGTTTCCAAGGAACTAACATTTCTAGATTGGTTTGTAAAATATATACGAAAATGGAAAATCTGATTGATTATAGTATGTTACAATTAGATAGAAATCAAGTATATGAAACAGAAAAGTATCATCTGTTCTTATTATTGCAAAACTCGAACAAGATACGATCGTGCGCACTTGGACAAATGAAAATTGTGCTTGCAGGATTTGAACTGTCGGGGAAATTATTTGATATGAAAGTTTTCTTTGAAATATTTTCGAGGTGTAAGCTTTGTTTTCTGAGAAACCTACTTGAAAAATTAACAGAAGTCAAGTTGTTAAATGGACTCAGACAGAAATTGATGAAATTCGTTTATCAATAGCTAAGGTTTTATTTAGGTGCCGGAAAATCATCACTGCTTCAGGCTCTCTTTCGACTTGTCCATCAATCATCAACCACCGGCAGTATCCTCATTGACGATATTGATATTGGCTGCGTTTCACTCGATCAACTTCGTTCTCATTTAAGTGTCATTCCACAACAACCGATTCTATTTTGTGGCACACTTCGATACAATCTTGATCCATTCGAACAGTATTCTGATGAAGAATGTCTTAGAGCACTTGAAGCTGTTCAACTCAAACAATTAGTACGTGACCATTCTGATGGACTTAATCAATTGGTGGCTGAATCAGGAGGTAATTTGAGTGCTGGAGAACGTCAATTAATCTGTGTAGCACGAGCCATTCTCAAGAAAAGTCACATATTGCTTATCGATGAAGCTACAGCTCATGTTGACCATGTGACTGACAGTATGATTCAAAGTGTTATTAGAGATAAGTTTCGTGATCATACGATACTGACAATTGCACATCGATTGAATACAATAGCGAACAGTGATCGCATTCTTATGTTGGAACAAGGGGAAATTGTCTATTTCGATGTACCAAGTAAAATGAACCTAACTTAATGGGCCTGCAAAAGAGCTTCTAGTGCGGAAGAGTGCATGACATACGTGCAAGTGCTGATAAAAATTTCTTTTTTTTAATGCGCCATGCTCATTTCTAGATATGAATGTTTCCATTATTTTTGTTCTTTAAAGTGCTAAAAGATATTTAAAAAAAAAGGTACGTTTCCATTTATAAATTAATCATATATGATTGCAAAAAGTGCATCGCACTAAATAATAAGACATTATATTCAACTTTTCATAATAATATTTTTACATATTAAAGTCTGAAAATTTTCAAGTAAGTAACTTGTATTAAAAAGATTTATTCGTACTAATTTCTTACTAAAGTACGTAGATGGTGTCGAAGAATCTATTCTTAATAAAAAAAAAACACTTTTAAACCCGAACAGCATTTTCGATTGCAGTTGAATTTTTTCTTTAATTTTGAGTGTTTCTTTATTTCTCTCTTCCAGCATTCTGTTGTTTTTGTTTGCGAGACCATATTTCATTTTTCGTACTATCCTCTAATACAAAAGGGTTTTCAAACTCAATAATGAATGTATTTTCTCTCTTCTTATTTGAATATAATTGGTAATATCACAGAAAATATCCATCAAATCTGTATTGATATATTCGCCAATTTCAACTGTCAAGGCAAATATCATATGTTTTTTCCTGCTGTATCTAAATATTTGCTAAAGATAAATTTAGTATTAACTGTCGACGATTCTGTCTTGAAAGCTGTTAAGCAGAAGTACCAAAGATCAGATTCTTTCTTCAAGCGTACTAGACAATATAATATGAAAGAATTTCCTTTACAATCATGCATTCCACGAGAAAAGATCTTTCCAAAAAACTAAAGTTTCAATAACTGACAGTCTCCTGCATGGATTCCGGTGTAGCAACTTTTAGAGTGATTTTTATATTACATGCATATTGTCGTAGAACTTTCTCGTGCATATATGACTGATTCGGCTATGGGCTGTGGATCTACTTTTACCTAGAATCCCACATCCACACTCACTTAGAGTGTGGACACAAACAGAACCAATTCCCGTTTAATTACTCTTGCAATAGGTGAGTTAGTCTTCTTGTTTCTTCATGTTTTATATACCATTTTGTAACTCGTGAAATTCTCTATCGAATGATATATAATAGTTGAGGTTTTATTTGACTATGATAGGAAAAGTGTTTTACGAAAGTGGGGATAGGTCGATTTTCCTATAGGAAGCCCTAGGAAAAAATGAGTATTTTTGCAATAACTCAGGAACGGCTCGGCTAATTCTTCTCATCTTCGAACTCGATCGAGATATTGTTGAGATTAAACTATGTAGAAAATTTCATCGTGATCGAATCCTCCTTTCAAAAGTTATCGTGTAAACAGACGGACGGGCACAGTGACCGATTCTAGAGTGTACTCACTTTTTGAGTACACAAAAAAGACTTATGTAGTAGAATGTACAGAAATAAATTGGATTAATATAAATCAAGATAACAAACTTCAATAATAAATTTAATTAATGAATAATTTGAGGAAGGGAAAAAAAGCGATTTTTTTTATTGTTAATTATTTACTTCTGAAGTAAGACTGAATATCTTGAAGTTACAGTATTCTGATCATCATAATTAAAACCTTTCCATTTAGAAAGATATTCAATAAAACTATTTCTAATTCATCGATCAAGAATTTGTTTCCAAAGAATTAATTGACATATTGAAGTAAAAAACAAAAACATCATTATTAAAGCATTATTTGATATTTCTTGCTAATGTCAAAACCACCTAAAACGGTTTATTGTAATTTTCGAAAAAAAGAATCAATCAGACTATGTCTTCATTTCAAAGTTTTATCAAAGAAGAAAATAAAAAACTCATTTATCTTCAATAGTTGGAACTAGTTCGCATGTTTCTTGTCATGAAATTTGAGCATTAACAAGAAGAATGACGAAATAATTTTCAATTGAAGAATATTCGATATTCGAAATGTATGATTTCCTACAAGAGAATGAATCGTTGACGAACAGACTTAATCGATTAATGAATTAATGTATTCTTCGATAATCCATTATTTCACTCCAATAAAGTACAAATAAAATTTTCGATCAAATATTTTCTTATTCATAGTCGAATATGACTTCGAAATATGTATTCAACATCATTATAATGTAATCATTGAATATGTACAAGTACACTTTTTAAAAAGATCGAATGACGACAACGAATTACTTATTTCATCTTCCTAGTGAAATTTTTATAAGAAACATTTGAAGATAGAAAATATGTTTTCTGATGCAGTTTTTCGTACTATATCAGTTTTGTTTTTTATCAGAGTGAACTTGGCACGATGAATATATATAAATCTTATTTATAGACTAATTGAATAGAAAATCTAATCAGAATATCGAGATTTATTATAATAAACTAGCATATCTACTTGTTGTTTATAGTGATTTAATTGGACGAACAGTTGCTTTTATATTAATTTTTTTCGGATAAATCTATGATATTTACTTATTTAAACGATATCCGAAACATAGGCTTACGAAATAAGATAAAGTGAACCAATGGAAAATGTTCTCTTCTTATTTTTTTGGTGCACATCATTCTCGCTCTTTATTTTCTTCTTCATGTATGCGAACAAGTGCGGTCACGACCTTTGACCTTGATTTTGCTTTTGCTATCTTAAAGGAAAAAGTCAACAGAAAACCTATGTAGCATTGACCGCCGTCGATTATCCATTGTTTCAGGTCACCGAATGACTATAACATGTGATAGAATGCTTCTCATTCTCTGTTAGTACAAATATATTCATTGTGCAGCTATATTTTATTTTAAAAACATGGAAGAAAGTATCGATTATCATCTAGCAAAACGATTTAATACAACTGATGAACAAAGTAAGATATTTTCCTGTTCTATCTAATTATCGATATATATCATCTGAATTTATATAATAAAGATTTTCGTTCAACGTTTCAATGTCTCTCCGGCGAGATAATTCTCAAAATTTTCGAATATTTCAATACAAAAGAAATTTTTCAATCATTTTCTAATCTTAATTCATTTCTAACATCATGCATATTCGATCAACGTCAGCAACTTCATGTACATCTTGATCATGAAATGTGTTATCTTCCTGATAACTATTCTTCTTCGCAAGTCATTTCACTCCACATGAACAATGTTATTATTCCAATTGGTATATTTCATAATCTTAAATCGCTTTCCATTGTCTATCGCAATGAGAAGAAAGACGAATGTCTTCAAATGATCAATGAAGTTAGTCAAAGTTTTAATAAATATTTTTGAAAGCTAGAAATCTAATTCAAAAATTTGAGCTACTTTATACATATTATAAAGCTTTTTTTGAAATCATGGAAAACTCCTAGAGGAAAAACAACGCTCTATTCAATTGTGTTATATAGTGCATGACAAGATAAACTATTTTGAATATTTCATTGTTATATTTATTTAGATTTTCAAACTGTCTCAATTGATCAATTTCAAAGTAGTGTTGGCTCGTTATTCCGATATACC
Source organism: Rotaria sordida (assembly GCA_905250125.1). Classification (NCBI taxonomy): domain Eukaryota; kingdom Metazoa; phylum Rotifera; class Eurotatoria; order Philodinida; family Philodinidae; genus Rotaria; species Rotaria sordida. The sequence continues at coordinate 8,673 of CAJNOL010000664.1, read as the reverse complement.
CTGGATTGGTCATCCAATTGTTGATATCGCTTTATCTCATTCTTCTCTTCAACGAGTCATTTTGTTGAGAAACTCGGATTTTCAGTTTTATTCAATGCACAAAAATTCATTGTTCACGTTGATATTTCCTTTTCAAAAGGTTTTTATACCTGATGATCCTCCTGATGGAAAAAGTGATAGTTTTAATTCTATATTTCAAGACAGAAGAATACCTTTAAATTTTACCCGGCAATATGATGTTCGTCATGTTGATCTTCAATTTAAGTGTTGGAAGTTGCAGTCATTAGTTAAACTCTTATCTGCTATGCCTTTGTTAATAACATTAAAAGTAAAAGGTCATTCTTGTTGTAATGAAATATATGGTTGGTTATGTATCGACGATTGGGATGAAATGTTACAAAATTTAAAGGAATTACAGCGGGTCAATATTAATATCTGTCTTGCTACACCTTTTCGTTCAAGGCAGAAGAGTGCTGCAAAGTTCAACGAACTTTCAGCACTAAAAACTCGAACATGCAAACGAATAAATCTGACAGCTGGACGAAGCTCGAAACAAACAAGTTTGGGATGTGTTCAAATTAGTGCTTCGCTTAGCATGAACTAGATTATTGACGAACTTAAAAAAAACATTCCTTTATTCGTTGTATTTGTTCTGTTAAAAATAAATATGAAAGTTGGTTTTTCTTTCTATGATTGTTATTCAAAAAATAAATTTTTGGTCATTTATTCGAATTTCTTTATTCTCATTTTGTCGTAGAACAACAAAAAAGAATATTAAAAGAATTATTCTGAAGTTATATTGATATTTTCTAGAAAAAATTACAATGGATGCTGGTATAAATTCTCTACACCTTTACATATGCACTCATATCCAGTGCATATAAATGAAACAGTACATCTATCAAGTTCGATACTTCAAAATGTTCAGAGGAGATTCAAATGAGTACGAATCTAATACAATTCATAGCTTTCTACAAAGTGCTACAAACTGAGCAACTGAAAATCAAGAAAAATTAAAAAATAAGATTTACATGCATAATTCTTCTGCTTTCTTCTTTTCATATCTAAACAGTTAATAGAGGTGTGGATATGTATGAATGTGACCCATTTTATCTATACTCATAAACATTCACACCCTATTCACGATATTTTTTGTTTACACACTATGATTTATATCTTTGATTTCACAGCTTTACTTAGAAAATGAAAAAATTGTTATGCCACAGATATTATGTCTGTTGGATCTCGTTTAAATTCTCTTAAAACTATAGAAAATCTTTACTTGGATAATTATTCTTATTTGAAATTCAATATATAGCTTTTGTGAAGTTTCGGTGTTCATAACGAAAAGATTCTTCATTTATAAAGCAAAATTTGACTTATCTCTTTGAAAAAGTAAACTAAAATCGTCACAAATGTCGTTATGTTATTGTATTTTTTCTTTAAAAAAGAACCTTTTACATCATATCTATCTTTCTCTATGACATTAATTATCAGAAAATAACTACTAATATGGAAACTTATTTCATTCTTATTCTATGAGCAAGTATATTTAATTCATATGATAACATGATGTTTTTTTCTGAGAAAAGATCGTTGTTTAAAATGAGACAATTCATGTCCAGTGGAACTATAATGATATTGAAATACATCTCTGTAAATAAGTAAAACCTCCAATTTTTATATCTGTAATCTGCCTACTAATTAAGTATTGCTAGGGTTACTCAAATAATTAATCTAATGATTGGTTAAGGATAAGTCAAAAATCATGATAGAATAAAATTACTTACGAGGGAACCTTCTCAAGTGATACGCGGATGTGGGTGGGTGTGAGAGCAGGTGTAGCTGAACACATAATTCATACCAACACCCACACCCACACCCGCTGCTTAATCTACAATTCTCGATTTGGCTAATGCTTCTAGTTACTTGCTGATCATCGTATTAAAATAATATATGAAGTGTCTGCTATTGAATACAGTGAACAAAATTATATAAAAACACAGATACATAGACACAAAATATCATTATTATTAAATCAGCTGATCGAAATAATGTCTGTTTATGATTAGAATTGATATGTGTATTTATTGTTTTTCGTTTTCAAATCCATATTGAAATATCATGATCATAATATGGATTATTATTGACCAAATACTTTGATGGTAATCGATCTTTTAACCATTGAACAAGTTCATCTGATATTTGTGTTCTTTTACCAGAACATTCATGATTATTTTCTGTTAATTGACATTGTTCAGAATTATTTTCATCATTCCAATAAATATGTAATATTCGAAGATGAATCAGATTCGTAACAAGAATAATAATACTTTCACGATTATTAACTCCAATAGAAAGAACTTCACATTGAGTAGTAAGAGATGAATGACTCAATGTAATACATTCTTCCTGATTAAAACAATGATTACAGTCGCGAAGATCGAGATGGCGAACGGATATATTCGTACAAGTAAACAATGACATTTGTAAAGGTAATGATGCATCTTGACGAATAGTTAGTGCGTAAAGATAAGGCGCTCGATTAAATAAATCTTGCAATTGAGATTTAAAAGTATCAACATATGATGATATTGTAAGCGAGTATAGGTGGTTTAAACTTGGAACAATCGACCAAAATTGATCATTAATAGGAAATTTTATATGAAGATATTCAATGTTAGATAAACGAATGTGAGATGGAATTGGTGTGTCAAAAAATGTCTCATCATAAATCCCATCAATGTTATTATGGAATGTTTCATGATTATCATGTGGATATGTCGATCGCCATAAGTCTAAAAGCGTAGCAGGAAACCAACTAATCGCTTGAGATACAGTTTGTAGATGAATACTTCTATTATACGCAAAACATCGAACATACCATTGATGCTCATTAATCCAAAATATATTTCGAAATGAATCAATCAATCTATCGATGCATTCTTGTATATTCTCGTCAAAAGGAAGTTTTTTACACATTTTGAGTCGAAATGTTTTAAGTTTAGGCAAATAAGTACGAATGATATATTCCCATTGATGACCATCAATCAGTTCAGACGGTATATTAATGTCTAAGCGACGTAAATTGGGAATGTTTTGTAAGAACACAATTATTTTCGAATAATTAGAACAATCAGAAAAATAAATGGTCAAATCAATTAATATTGGAAGTGGAGATGGTATATAATTATCAATAATTGAAGTCACATTTGTCCGAAGATGTTTTAAACGAGGTGTGTATTCAATTAATTTGTTTATCTGATTCATTTTAAGTTGGCCGTAATATATAGTCATAGATTCAAGAGATAAAGAGATAATTGTTGGTAGACAAAGAAGGTGATATTTTTCGAAGTTGATGTACAAATTGCAATTAGTAAGTTTTGGTAAACTCCAAATATTGTCAACAATTAATTGAGAATTGACTTGATCATTTGAAAGAGTGCAAGAATGAATGTCTAAATGCGTGAGATTATTTAAATGACGACATTCATCTAACAGTTTTAATAATGATTCATATGAATGAAGATCAAATAATGTCAGTGATCGCAATTGAGTAAATCGGCTAAGTGATGGTATATAAGACAGAAACAGGCTAATTTGTTCTGGAGTGTCTCTGTGATCAGACAGATCAAGTGCAATAATTCGATTAGCAATGAATGGTAAATGTTGTTGACATATCATATCAAAATTATGCTTAGACACAGATGTAAATTTGACACGATAGAATCGAACTTCTTTGTAAAGAAGAAAGTTGAAACGTGAATTGAGGCCATAAAATATATGAAGAAGATCAATACTTTTAAAATATTCGAATAGATGAAGTAAGATCTCATTGGGTAAGAATTCCAAATTCATTGTGTATTTGTCTTCACTTACAATTAGATATAATGCGTATGATGAAGTAGAATATAATATCCTGGATAAGATAAATAATTTTTTCTTTTTTTTTCAATATAACAGTTGGTTTGTTTAGTTTTATCTGTTGTCAGCCAATGTATGCACGAACTATATAAACAACATGACTAGTCCGAAATATTGACATATCTGCTAGGTTAATCTAAAATGTCTAGTCCGTTTGCATATTGTTCTTGTCCTGACTACTCTGCAGAAAAGAGAATAACCGATGAATTTGAACATTTAACAAGACAATATTCGACATTTGATGAACATTGTGTAGACTTAATACAGTATGGTTGTACATAGGCATTTTCAACAAGAAACAATCGTAGTGAACTATTTGTTTTCAAATTCTTTGAATACTCTTAGATAAATTCTTTTAATAACTATTCGATTTTAACAATGTCCTTAAGTTTATAAATAAATTATCATAAAAATGATTTTATTCCTGTTGAAAATATGATTATTATGTTGTTGAAATATTGGAAAACTGTATGCTACCACGGAATCGCAGAAGAGTATCGAACTATTATTAAGTATCAATGCAAAAAGTACTTTTTGTTGAACAATAATCATTGATCTATCTGCCAACGACAAAATTAATTATACACCTATTTTTGATAGATATTTTCATTAATAGTCAACCACGAAAACTATAAGTTTTTCAGAAAAATTTTTTCATCTATAGGATTCTGTAGAGTTCGTTTCGCTGATCATTTTGGTAAAATAAAAACATTCAACCTTACTCAATAAATAAGGGAGCTTGGGTCAAAAGACTCAAAAATACCAACTACTATTCAGCAGCGATCATGAACAGTCGAAAGTTTTGAGTATTTCAATCGGAGTTCCCTTATTTATTGAGTAAATTTGAATATTTTTTGCACCAAAATGATCAGCGAAACGAGCTCTACAAAGGCCTGTAGACGAAAAAATTTTCTGAAAAACTTATAGTTTTCGTGATTGACTATTAATGAAAATATCTATCAAAAATAGGTGTATAATTAATTTTGTCGTTGGTAGTATAGTTCGATTTAGTGGCAAACGATTCTAAGTGGTAAATATTTATGTTGCTAATGTTGCTCTCAATAATCTAGTTATCATCTTTTGATTCTTCTCTAAAATTGCAAAATAATGACAAGCAATCAATGCCAATAAGCCATGTTCAACGGCTCTTTTCTGTATTTGTTTGGCCGCTGCCGCCAATTTGGAACACAGATTCTTGGTCAGAAAGTACTAATCGAAACTACCTATTAAAAACTTACTGTATGAGAATTCTGTTCATTGCTGCGAAAATATGGCCACTTTGCAGTCGAAATCGAATGTTGAGCAAGAAAACTATTTTAAGTAACATGTAGTAATAAGATACTGTCGTTTATTTTTGTGTGTATCATATGAAAATACCGACTTCAGTATAAACTCTAGAATTATTACCGAAAGTTTTTCTCAAAATTTTTATGGTTTCAATCAATCTTGATCTATTATTATAATGTAAATCTTTTCATTTCATTTTTATAAGCACATACACATATCAAAAAAATGATTATAGTTGAATAATAATGTAATCTATAAGTATAATTGTTATGATCAGCTAAGCACTGAATAAATTCATCTTTCTTTGATGTAGTTTCGTGACGAGAGGGTAGGGTGTGGGTGTGTTGGTGTTATGCTTCCCCTAACACGCACCCACATCCTTAGCTTATATATAAGACATAGTCTTATTTACTGGGTATTTCTTTTTTCTTTCTTCAGTTGGTTTTTTCCAAGTATGAGTTAGTACCTTGAATGAGTATTTTTTTTTCTCTTTCATATATGGGTTTTTTTCCCATTATGAGTCAATATTTTTGTTCGAGTGATATCATTCCAATACAACACATATTGTTTTTTTGCTCTTTTATATTATCTTTCCCTTTTCTTCTGATCCTTATAGATTTATTTATATATATTTATAAAATTCTTGTTTTTCTGTTTTCATTAAATAAACATTTAATAAAACAATATAATTTTAAGAAGAAAAAGAAATTGATGTTTTGACTAATTGTAATAATAGATTGTAAACATGCCTGATGAGTCCCTTAAGCAAGGATGAAATCGGTCATGGCAGCTTGTCTCACCTATCACGAAGACAGCATTCGTGACAATAAAGACTGTCACATTTCTTACATTTAAAAAAACCAGTACAGCCAACAGCACCAGGATGACCAAGAAAAGTAGCAGCAAAAGCACCAGCAGTAGCAGCAACAGTAGCAAGACCATTACCAGAAGCAGGACGAAAATCAGTACCGGAACGATGACATTTTTCACACTGATTATCATTATAATAAAAACCATTATCAACACCATCAAAAGTAAAAGGATAACCAAAACCAAAAAGAGTACCAATACCACCACGAGGATCATTACCAGAACGACCACCAAGTTCACAAGTATTATCACAACAACTGTTTTGGCAAACGTAGATTTTCATTTTTGGTTGAAGGTAATCTAAATATATTCGTTGGAAGTCGTACAAGAAAGGAAAAAGCGAATGTTTGGTGGTTAATAGCTGAACAGAGAGGTTAGGGAGGCAAGTCTCACTCTAACCCGTTCATTCGTTATTTATATTGTGTTTTCTCGCGGCCTGATAAGTGTACGGAGGAAGATTCTAGTTTTTATTATTCTTTCGAAAAGATTTGTCCTTTGAAATCGATGCTAATGGCAGAAAAAAATCGTAATCTAATATGTTTACCCGTTATATCTGTTCTTATTCAGATGTCAATCTTTGATGAAAGAATGTCAGGATCGGCTTGTTTCTGTTCGATCCTAAGACAAAGAGATGTTACTCTTTCTAGCGCAATGACGTGGAGATATGCTCGGATAGGAGGAGTTGCAGCCGGAAACTCGTAAGCATTGTTAAGGACCTTGAATGCAATAACATCATCTGACCGTATGTATCTATCAATTGGTGTCCACATAAACAAGACCACTGATTTTGAAGACTGGCAAAACGCCTTCATGATCTCTCTTTTGTTTCCGGCTAGTTTCTGTTGAAAACGTTTGAGTTTCTATAAGTATACTAATAGTTACTTTAAACGGGTTACTTATAAGTATTTTTTTCACTTATATAAAAGTTTATTAAAGTACTTAATAGTGACTTTTTTCTATGAAACTTCTACATTGGTATTTCACTCTAGATAATAGAAAAACGATCAAAAGATTGACATTGTTAATCACCATCGATCTCTACATATACTTGGTTTCTAACGTTAGACCAAAATATTTAGACAGAAACACTAAAAAAATTTAAACATTAACTAGAAACCAATCACTCGTATGATGACATCAGTCTGTCCACTATATGAGATCTGAACTGACTGTATGAAGGAACAGGGTGTGGCTGTGGCTGTGGCTGTCGATTTGGGAAAGGAAGACCCATACCCACACCTAAATGTTGTGACGAATGAAAACATCAAAAAAGAAGGCGATTGATTAGGATCATAACAAAAAGTAGAACGGTAATATTGAAAACAGATTCAAGAAAGAATAGACTGACCTGTATTTAATTCAATACAAATCAGTCTGTGATAGAGTGGGAAAATAGAAGTGAATTTCTTATTGTTTTACTACATATCATCGTCGTCTTCTCAAATTGTTCGAAATTACATAGAATTTAGTGATTATTAATGTTTTTTTTTCAACTTACTGTGAAGTTAAAAGTTGTAAAATTGATACTTTATTGGTTGACTTATTCACAGTTCTTCTTTATATTACAAGAAAAAAACCAATAAACGATGAATACGTCGGGGAATATTGTGTTGTGTTCTGCGCCAACCCTCAATTAATAATATCTCAATAGAATCCTTAGCTTATATATACGACATAGTCTTATTTACTGGGTATTTCTCTTTCTCTTTCTTCGGTTGTTTTTTTCCAAGTATGAGTCAATATTTTTGTTCGAGTGATATCATTTGAATGCATCACGTATTGTTTTTTTGCTCTTTTATATAATCTTTCCCTTTTCTTCTGATCCTTATAGATTTATTTATGTATATTTATATGATTATTGTTTTTCTATTTTCTTCGAATAAACATTTGATAAAACAATGTAATTTTAAGAAGAAAAAGAAATTGATAAGAATTTAATTAATTTTTTTTTTTGGATATATTTTTCATCGTACGAGAGATACAAAAAAATAATAATATGACATAAAACAATTAATCATTGTATATCATACTTTTTTTTACATATTTTTTATTAAAAAAAAATTCATTGAATTCATCGAAATCTAACGATCAAATTATCATTAATTAGAAATGGCACCTATTTAAATGCTAAGTAGATTATTGCTGAGTAAAATATATAGACACCCAGTAGAAAAATTAGATGCTTAGTGAATTTATTAAATGCTCAGTGGAAATAATATTTCTAGGTGACTAAAATTTTTGCTAAGTTAAATAATTAATATTTAAGTAAAGTATTTAATTACTCAGTTGATAAATGAGATTGATAAGTTAGAAAATAAATTCTATGAATAAAGAAAAAATATTGCGAAGTAAAAGTGACTATGATACGAGAGGGATTGTCAGCCTGGGTGTGGCTCGTACATTTTTTCTCTCCTTTGTTCTGTTAGTACTGATTTGATCGAAGAGAAAGGGTTTTACTGATTACTATATATCAGCTGGTGATATAGTAAATAGTACAAAAAATGAAATCCAAAGATACAAAAGAAAACAACAGACGTCATTTGCGCAATTTAAGGATCTTCAGTTTGGAATTTGGAAAGTAACTTTACCAAA
>CAJNOL010000663.1:79543-113341 GCA_905250125.1 Rotaria sordida | reverse complement strand
TTTTCTCTTCGCTACATCCCTGAATTTATTCTATTTTATATTTTTACCAGGGGTGGCCCGACCGGGGGGGTGTCGGGGGTGGAACACCCCTCCAATCTTAGAAAAATTCTATTTTTTGCTCAGCAAAATCAAAAAATTTTCTTCCATTTGTCATGAAAAATAATGTTACACCCCCCCAAAATTAAAAAATTCCACCTTTTACTGCAAAAAATTTCGCGACACCCCCCCATTGTTGGTTGACTCGGGCCATCCCTGATTTTTACATAAGGAATATATCTATTTTATTTCATTCATATAGTTGAATATAAAAGCATCGATTTAAGATATTCTGATTTCTAAATGTTGCATCCTGTTATTCAGCCTCTATTACTATCTTCGAAATGTTAATATAAATTATTAAAAATTGTGTGTATTTGTATTCTCTTTTCAGCATGATTGATTACATGCGACATCTATGATGAAATAATGTTCATTTAGAAACTATTTACTATTGAAATTATGAGATAATTTTGATCGAATATCAAGAAAATACTATTTACATAGATTCTTCATTACAAAATGTTATTTCTTTAACAAATAATTATATTTAAGAAGTCTTAAGGGCTTTTACATCTCAAGATGGCTGCCTGTATGATAGAAAAAAATAAGTCGACAAGTTCACTATTTTTATCCAACGATTGTTTTTTTTTGTCAAAACTTCTTGTCATTTGTTTTAGATTTTGTTTAAATTCTTAATAAAAGTAGCCTGAATCAATGCTCCGTGCGGCTCGTTTGTCCTATTCACAATCAGGGGCATTGAATTTCGTACTCATTGCTAAACGATGGCAACAAACATCAGGTTCGGGTACAACTGTTCCCCCGAAATCAATTCCTAGTCCAAATAAAACTCAAACTACTACTACTAATCCTTCGTCGACAATAAAGACGCCAACAACATCGACAAAACCTCCAGTTAATACACCAATCGATCGAACGAATATTCCATATAAAGCAACAACAACAACTACAACATCATCTATTCCTGGTTCCTCATCGAGAACAGGTCCACGTCCACCATTTTCAGCACCTCCTAGTCATAAAACTAGTAGCAGTGGTAAAATGGTAAAGACAATTCTTTATGGAGTTACTCTTGGTCTTACTGCTGTAGTAGTCTATGCTGAATATGAAAATGGCTCGTTTCGTCGACAACTCGAATCAACCATTCCATATAGTTCAACAATCTTAGGTGGCCTTGATCAATTTATCGATCCAGTTTTCGGCCGACAGAAATCTATAACAACCAAAATATCGGAAAAAATGCCCGATTTAGCTTATATAAAAGAAAAAATATCGGACAAAGATAAAACTAAAACATTAAATGAAAAAATTAAAGATACTACTAATAATGTCTTGGAAAAATTACCTGATAAAGCTCAAATCCAAAAAGCTGGTGCACAAGTTAAAGATACTGTTGATCATGCTGCTGATCAGGTATAATTTCTTTTTGATGAACTAAGCAAAATATCTTAAAGTAAACATTTGTTTTTGTTTTTTATTATTATTTATTATTAGGTTAAAGATGCAGCTCATACTGTTCGTGATGCATTGCCAACTACAACAACATTAAAAAAAAATTTAGCACATGCTAAAGAAAAAGTTGAAGATGCAGCACACACAGTTAAAGAAACTGTCAAAGATGCTTTACCATTAGCTAAAGGTCAATCAGGGGAACCATCGGGTAAAATTGGTGATCCTGTATTTTTAGAAGAACCTGGTGAAATAGCAGTACCACCACCAATACCTCAAGATAAATACAAACAGTAAGTTTAGTTTGAATTCAATGTTTTTGTTAAAAATCAAACCGAATTTATTTTTGTACATTTTCGAATAAGTTACTCTTGTTTTAATTACATATATTTTTGACAATATCTTATTCATATTCTATTTACTTTTTATAGACTTGAAGAAGAAATCACTCAATTATTTACACCATTATCAAAACAAATTGATGATGCTTTAAAAGTCGCACAAGAACATATTTCACATATGAAAACTATAATTGATAATCCAAATATATCAACATCAGATCATGAAACATGGAAATATGCTGAAGATTTACAAGAACAAGCTAAAAATGCATATGACAAAGTAACTGATACTATTGGTGAATGGAAAAATAAATTAATTGAATATACAACAGCAACAAGTGGTGAAATACATCCACATGAAAAAAAACTTGATGAAAGATATCAAGAATTACAAAAACAATATACAACATCAACATTTGTTAAAAATTTTCGTAAATATATTGATGAAGCAACAAAATCATTTCAAAAAGAAATTGAAACAATGATTCCAAGTGTAGCTGGCAAAAGTCCGTCACAATTAACTCATGAAGATCTACAAGCATTATTAGTACATGCACATCGTCGTGTAGTTAAACTTCAAAATGATATAGCACGTACGCGTATAAATGAATCGGATTCAATAAACGCAGCTGTTGATAGAGCACGTGCTGATATTGATCGTCTTGTTGAACAACGTGCTAAAGAACGTGTTGAAAAAACAACTGAACAATTAACTGAAGAAATAAAAGCATATGAAAAAAATCTTCGTCAACAATTTGATGAACAATTACGAAATGAAATTGTTTTACAACATCAAGCATTAACACAATATTTAGCTGATGTTTTATCACGACAGTATCAAGAATGGGCTAATGAATATGAAAAACAATTAGAAAATGAATCCGTAAAAATAAATTTAAATTTACAAAATCAATTACGAACAACATTAGATCGTTTATATGCTATTGAACAAGCGATTGAAGCTAATTATGATAGTCAACAACGTGGTAGACAAGCACAACAATTATGGATACAAGCACAAAATATACTTAATCAAATTGTTCATGGTACAACAACTAATAATGATATTGATATTGTATCAAAAATAGTACCAAATGAAAAATTTGTTCAAATACTTGTTAATGAATTACGTAATGATGAATCACCAACCACAAATGAAAAAATTTTACGTGAACGTTTTACACATGTTAATAAATTATGTCGTCGTTTAGCATTAATTGATAATGAACATAATTCATTATGGAATTATTTTTTATCATATTTACAAAGTTCATTAATTGTACGACAACGTGATGATTCAATATTAATTGACGATGCTATTGATCTTAATCGATTAAATACATTTACTATTTTAAATTATGTTCAATCATATTTAGATCAAAATCAATGGTATAATGCATTACGTTTAATGCAATTATTAACAGGTGAACCACGTAATGTTGCACAATCATGGATTAATGATACAAGAAATTATTTAGCAAAAAGACAAACATCAGAATTACTTGAAGCTTATTCAAATTCAATTGGACTTGGTACATTACCAAGAACAGCTTAGACGATATCACTATTAATATCATTCACCCATTTTCTTTTTCTGTCCTTTGTCTTTTACAACCTAGACTACGTATAATTTATATATATTTAGAAAAAAAGAAAGAAAGAAAAACGAACGTTCATAAATTAGATTTTAATTCTTTTTTGTTTTTCTTTATTTTAGTTAATAAAAACTAATAATGAATCGTGCGATTATTAAACTTTTTTCATCTTCATCTCGTATTCTACCAAGAATTTATGCATCTACAACAACACCACCGACTACACCAACCGAACATCATGGTTCCGGAAATGTTCATCATCATGATGATCATGGTCATGATCATCACCATCATCATCATGAACCAGAATTAAGAAAAACACAAGAATGGCGTCATCATTCAGGAATTCAATCAAAATACGAAAATCAAGCAGATGATCCCAGTATAGCTTTCACAGCAGGTAAAATTAATCATATCAAAATTATATATGTTATTAATTCGAAGATATAATTATACACGCATTGTATTGATAGGTTTAAGAAAAGTAGAAATTAATATTTCCTATTTTGAAATTGAAAAACATGAGTACGACATTTTTTATAGATCCACATAGAGCTAGATTTCGAATAAGATCCATAAATTTCACATCGATCTTGTTATTCGTTGTACATGAAACTAAAAAAAACAAAAAGAAAATTTTTTCATGAGTTGTATGTCAAAACCATCAAGAAAAAAAGGCATTCTGGATAATGAAACGAACATTAACATTGATGTATTTAAATATCTGTTTCATCATTGTAATAGAATTTTTTTGATTGTTCTAAGTTCTTGGATATTAGAATTCAACAGGTCCAAAATTTTGAATCCGATTAACAGAAAATTTCTAGATCTGTATCTGATTGGATTCGATGTCAACTCGACAGGCTCTACTGCATACGAAGTAATATTCCTTCACAATATTACTATCTTCTCACCTATTTAATTGATCCATTTTTCTCAAAGTACATATTTGTCAAGTGTAGCAATATTCTATATCAATAAATCTCAGTTTTTCATTCAACCAGTATTCATTTCAAATTAGAAGGTCCTCGAATATTTTTTGAATAATTTTTGATATAAACAAGATAGAGATCTGCAGTTTTCACCATTCGGAAGAGGGATATCGACGACATCTACCCACATAAGATTCATTAGATTCGCAGAGAGTATTTTGACGATTGTTGTCATACAGATATTTTTTTCACTGCCTTTTTTCATCATATTTCCCATTAATTTCAACTCAAATTACATAAAAATGTAGAACAAACCACCTTGTATTCACAGTAAAATTATAACGTTTTTAAAAGATTCCATCGACAAAAAACCTTGAGAAAAGAATGAAAACAACTGTAAATTTTACCGTAAATACATGCTGGTTTATTCGGTGTTTTGATATAATTTGAGTTGAGATTAATGTACAATATGATGACCGTAAAAGTACTCTCTACAAACCTAATGAATCTTGTGTGGATAGATGCTGTCGACATTCCTCTTCCGAATGGTGAAAATCGCAGATCTCTATCTTGTTTCTATCAAAAGTTGTTCAAAAAATACTCAAGAGTCTTCTAATTTGAAATAGGCATTAGTTATTAAAACTGATTACTTAGTAGTAAAAGTTCGAATAATTGATTCAATGAAGCAAATTTTAATTTATTGTTTTTTCGTTTTCTAGAACGACCAAACTATTATGATTATCGTCCTGCTCTGGGACAAGTTCCTCTTTCTCTACCATATCGAACACAAATATCTCTTTATGAACTATGGCTTTATCATGCTGCGTTAGTCTTTTCTATTTGGCTTTGGTTGTATGTTTCATGGCGTTTTCTTAAAGAACCAAATTGGTTTTTTGGTCATGCTCATTATCCTGATATGTCAAAATTTACTGATGAAGAATTGGGTATTCCACCAGATGATCTTGATTAAAGAAAAAACATACTATAGAGTAGTTATTATTTGTCTCTTCTTAAATTTTTCTTCTCAAATGATGTTATTCTTTCTCTTTGTATTTTTCCCGTATCCTTTTTGGTTTTATGACAAATGGTGCGATTTTGTTTTTCTCCTTTATATCCAATCAAACTGCTCTAGTATTGCTGTATTTCTATTACAAAACAGAAAAATCAGAAAAACAAAAATTCAACAAATTTTATTATTTATATTCATTTAGGTGTAAAATATTAGTCTAGTTGATTTAAACGAATGTTATATAGGTTCGAATCCTAATCACTGTCCCTTTAAATGGAAATAGTATTCTATTAAATTTTATGCGCGCATACCCGATGATGAGAATTTCTAATAAAAATGAAAAAATTCTTGATTATCAAAATCGATTAGTCTTCCTGAGGGATATTGCCGCACTTAATTCATTTTAATTAAACTTTTAGCATAAAAAAAAAAGAATTTGTTTTTCAATTTGAAATTTAATTTTCTTTTCAGATTTGAAATAAACTTTTCATGGCTCAACAAGTTGGCCGATCGGCCTCAGCTGCATCTCGTTATGTTGGTGCAAAAATTGATTGGAGTCGTTTATTAAAATTAAGCGGTTCCAATACAACAACTGTATCTAATCTTCAAGGCAAATGGAGTCAAGCTGCTGTTAAGTACGTGAAAAATCTTTTTTTTTTAATCTTTACATCTATTAAAAATTTTCTCAATTTTTTTCTAGAATGAATGCTTTATCGGATGGATTACCTAAGATTGATTTCGAATACTACCGAAAAATGGTAGCAGATCCAACACTTGTTGATAAACTTCAAAAAGAAGTAAGAATTAATTTAAAATATTTTTATTAATATATATATATATATATATCATTTTTAGTATGAAAATGCCCAAATTGCCTATCCAAAAGATACGGCTAATCGTTTTAAAGAACTTGAAGAATATGCTAAAGGCGAAGTAACAAGAAAAATTTGCATTTTTATGTTGTTTTTTGTTTTCTATATAATTTAACATAATGATTCGTTTAGGAAAAACGTGCCCAAGAATTTGTTAAATTAGCTGAAGGTGAAGTAGAAAAATTACGTAAAGAATTTGATCGATGGGATAACGTACCTCCAGCTGATGAAGTTACTTATGAATTAGGTATGTTGATATAAGTTTATATTCGAATGTTTTATTTTCTTTTTTGATTTAGCTTCTTTTTACATGCCTGAAGCTGTCTATCCTCGTGTTTGGGATAAGGATGAACATGATAAATTAAAAGATATTCAATTTTTACCATATGAAAAACGAGATTCATTACGTTGGTGGGTCGAGCAAGGTGGTGAATTATTACCACATAAACATGAATGGGTTATACCAGATGAAGCACTTGATCCTATTGGTGCTCCTCCACGACCTAAAACAGCAATTAGTGAGCATGGACACGAACATGGCGATACCAAGAAAATAACTGCTGGTGGCAAACATTAATGAATCCCATTGATTCAGCTCCCTTAACTTTTTCATTTTTTTTTTTGCTCTATTAGGATTCAGCCCAAATAAAATGTCTATATGAAAACAAGACAAAAGTTTAGTTGAATCGAAATTTTAAAAAAAACCGCATATGTTCAATTTTATATACGACAGTTTAGAGAGTTTATATTTAGTGTTGTTTTTGATTCAAATAAACTAAACTTACTGGTGATACCCATATTTAATTAATGGATTTCATAATAATAACAGGATTTATTTCGGCAACTATTCTAAATCAACAAATAAAAGATTTTAAATGTGATAATAAAAATTTTTAGTTCAAAGATATTAAAGAATGATCAAAACTATGATGAATTATCGATGCCAAATACTAAAATGCTATTAAAAAATTGCACACGATTTTCTGTATTCGAAAAAAATTAATCTTTGATTTGGATAATTTTTAAGAAAGTTAAGAAGTAGAATTAAATTGTTCAATTTTATCGGCTTGAAAAGAATTGTTTGAACCAATGTTGATATGCTCATATAATGTATTTAAGAGCTAACTTCACTCATCATTAAGATCATTCTGTTCACTATTTTTCATCAAAAGAAAACTGCGAAATAAAAAAAAAGCCTCTACAGTCATACTAGTTGTGTCACTTATTAGCATATTATTTTTGTCTGCAAAAACAAGGGACTTCGAAATATTGGTGCTATCCATATACATCTATACTGTTCTTTTTTGTTCATGTACTTCATTTATCATGTTGGCAGCTATTATACCAATAATTATTATTTTTATCATCATGCGTTCGATTTTTTTTCGTTTCTTTTGAAACAAAAAAAAGCATCTATTAATTGATGCTACTCTGTTCAAGTTATTGACAATATGAGAATATAGAATTATTCTTCCTAAATCATGTTTGATTATAGATAAAAATAAGCAATCTGAGAAGTTACTAATCAATATCTGATGTTGATACTAACGAGTAATCAAGACTGAACAGTTTGATATAGTAGAATAAAGATACAAAAAAAAATATTGAATGAAATGTTTTCTATAGTAATTAATTATTGGTATCATCGTTTGTTTGTTTCACTTCCGCACTGAAGCATTTTCTCACCTTGATCAATCAGCAGAACAATTTAGCACATGTTTGCCAACAGAAGATTCACATTTTACTGCATTTGTGATAATCAATGGTCAATCTCAAAGTCAACACTTGTCAAATACTTGGATGATAACTTCTTATCAAAAGTCAATATGTTGAAAGTCTAGTGGAAATTGTCACAAAAATAACTTTTCATAGTCATGACTAAGAATTAATATAAATTATCTTTAAACTCTAGCTTTTTTTTCGAATATTTCTAATCTTATTTTTCTGTAATTTATTATAAGTTACTTCTTCTAATGATTCATCATCGACCACTATTACCGGCAATGATATCAATAATCAAATTTGTACAGGTTTAAGCAGCAATACATGGTCTTCATTTATGACTTATTCACCGACGTCATGGAAGTACATCTATGTCTATTGCAGTCTTTGTTTGTAGAAATTATGAAATATCTATGAACAATTTTTTGAATATTGACTAATTGTATTACATATATGGTTTTATAGTGTGTTCCAAATAATGAACTCTTTCTTTATGATATTATCATTAATTAGTCGTTCCATTTAATTAGCCAATCGATTGATCTTTGTACTAATTTGAATTGTATACAAGAATTTACTTCCACTCAACAGCATCTTTTTGTCAATAGAACATTAGGTTGTTTTGTAAATGTAAACAGAGTAGTATAAGCAGCTTTAGATCCTATACACAATATTCTCATAACTAATGCTCATACGATATGACTTAATAATTTTCAATTTTTATTTGATAAAAAAGGTGATGAAGACATGTATCAATAATTATCTCGGTCAAAACTAATTTACTGCAAATTAATATTATTTGCACAGCACGTAGTAGAACCGATGCTATAAGTCAATTTGCTAAGTATAACTGTCTTTGTACTGAAGCAAATGCTTGTCATCAATCACAACAAATTGCTCCTCTTTTTCTTTTGTTTTGTTTTAATACACTCAAAGGATATAAAGAAAAATATTTTTCTTGAAATTTCTATAAAGAAGTATGTAATCATTTTTCTCAAAACTAACTTATTATTCAATTAAAAAACAACTATTTGTTTAGTTATGTTGAAACAATGGCTCATATCTATGCTTTAAACAATCATCGAAAAACACTTACAATAACAAAAGAATTCCATTTTAACTATTTGTCAAATGTAATTTGTCTTGTTTTGAGTGAACAGCTGCTTTGTTTGTGTTCACAAATGGTATTACGAAACAGCAAATCAATGATATATTTGAAGAATTTATATTTGAAATTATTAGACTGATATCTAAATGATAATTAAAATTCTTAAAAGATAATAGATAAATCATTATATGTAGAAATTTACTATTAAACAACCTCAAATTCTTCTTAGATTTTTTCATAGCAAGAAGTTGAATTTTTTTGTCAAATCGGTATTAGTCGAAAATTTTCGAACAAAAGACAATTTTATCTATCAAACTTCTTTTAGTTCATTTATAAATGTATGCAATATTGAATATTCGTTTGTTATATTATACTATATTATCGAGTCTATTGTCTAATTTATATTAAACAATCAAAATTAAAATCTTCTTTTCTTTTTAAAAATGTGTATGAACGTATTAAATGTATGCAAAATAGGAAGTAACTGATGAATAGTAGAAGTTGATATGCTTAGATACATAATTTCACATTACCTATGGTATTTTATGTTTATTTAAACGATATCGGATTATGCATATTTGACCGGAAATCAAACACATTCGTAAACTTTATTTATAAATATCAAGTGAAATCATTCATTCATTCATTTTGTATGCATAACTTTTTTTTCTAAAGAGATAAATATGTTGCAATAGATGTCTCATCAATATATCGAGACTAATAAATCTCAAAATTCTCAACGTCTTCAATAAAAATTATTTTCCTCGATTTATTTTTTATCATTTCTTCTTTTGCTGAAAATATTTTTTCAATGGTTATATCATATGAATAGTATTTAACCATTTCTGTTATTAAGAATGATTAAACAAAATAAAAAAAAAGAAACCAAACGAAAAAAGTCAATCATATGTATCTTTCAAAAAATAGAAAATAAACTTTTGTTATTCATTCAAAACATATCAAACAACGAAAATTATTGTTACTTCAAGAGATACATGACAACATATCAAGTTGATAATGCGATGAATTTACAATATCTTTCATTATTTATTATTATGAATTACTATAATACAAAAACAAGTAAAAAATATTGTCAATTGTAAGCTTGTCATAAAATCTATACTTTAATATGTAGTTCTATTATATGTCAATATTGAACATTGATAATTATAAATAAAAGTATGATCATTTGATAGGTATATTTGTCTAAAGATAATGTTTGAGTTATTATCTATTGATCGATTACATGAAGCAATAATTTATATATTTCATTGTTTTCTTTTATTCTATCCCTCAAAATTTTTAATCGCTTTTGAGGCACCTCATTTTTTACCGAAATTCATTTATCATTTCTGTTGTTACCTGCTTGAAAAATAAGGTCTTTTTAGAAAAAATGGGAAAAGTTCTTTTGTTTTTCTTCTATTTGTACTCTTTTGATTGTGCAACCCAAATTTTCTGTGAACCAACATTCTACACATTGAATATTTTTTTACTTTGAAAGAGTATGTCAAGATGAAGTGTGGTATAGAGTCTTTTTTTTTAATTAAGCTTTGTTTTTATTATATATACAAACACTGATACCGATAGACATCCAATATTAGAAAGTTTTTTGAATTATCAAACTTATCATATCTTTTCTCAGGTTAATTAGTAAGAATTTTTAAAAAAATGGCTCTGCACTGCACTGCACTGCATCCTGATATGTTCTTTCAAACAAAAAAGAATTAAATACATAGAATGAGCCTGGACAGAGAAATTTAATTTGCCAAATGAGCTATTTTTCATTCTTGTTTGATGAATGTTCCTGTCAAACGTTAAGGTATAGAAGTGAAAATTTTATCGTAGCTTCTCCACTACAGTCCTAATACATTCTTCAAACTTTAGGCGATTTAAATGTACCTAGCGCAAAACCGGTTTTTTGAAGAGCAATTAAGAATATAAATATGGACACTATCGTTATATTAAATTTTATCAATCATATTTCTCACATTCTAAATGTGCTTTATAACAAAGTATAATTCAAATGAGAATATCGTCAACCTTTTTGTTTTTGATAGTCTTTTATTAAAATCTAATCTTTTAACATAGATAGAATTTGTTCCGAAACATTTTTTTGATTTGATTTATAATAATACTTATTTTATGGTCAATTAATTGACTGTATAAAACAAGTTTGACAACACAATATTGTATGTATATGCATACATATCTATAGATGTATAAAACTTACACATTTGTTATAAGTTGATCTATTTGTCTTCGATTACAATGACAATTATCGCTATAAGGCAGTATCAATCACATTCGGGAATCATTTATACTGAGCATGTCATCTCTGTTGTTCATCAATAATAAATCTTTGCTATTCTTATATTACCAATTGTATGTCTCGTCGACTGAATTATACATACATAGATGATTTATTCTGTTTCTAAATATATACATAAGAACATACACAAAGATGATCAAGTGAGATCTCGTGAGAGATAATATAACGTGACAGACTTTAGTGCATTTTTTTCACCTCAATGTGACTGTTCCTATCGTCTGTTGAGAAATAAAATATTTCACATCTAGAACTTGTCATACGTCTCATTACTCTTAAGTAATTCTGATACATTCACCTAGTGCCTATAAGGTAGATGACCTCATTTAAAGCAATTAAAACTTATGCATAATGTGTCATTTTGTTAAATCCATTAAAAGAAAGAGAAGAAGAAATAAAAAAAGAAAAAAGAAAAAAGAACGAAGAAATGTAACCACATTATTCATTCGTTAGATCAAAAAAAACATATGTTCACAATGATACCAATCTTATTCATTTGTATACATGTTCACAAAGTCAGGTAAATCAAAGTATTGTCATCAGTCTTCGTCTGTTCTTTTCATTATTTTCATGACAAATAAATTTTGTAACTGTATTGTACATTTATATAAAAAAATCATTGTTATAATGGTGACAGCTGTTGACAACACTAATGAAAAAGAAAAGGTGAAAAAAAATCAATACTTCCATTTGGACTTCTTCGATGGATGAAAGTAAAGAGTCCTTCATGATTGAAACTTGAAAAATGATGTAAATGTGCATATAGTGCATATATACATGTATATGTATGTCTATGTCAATCAGTTACTTGTCCATCAAGTATATGCATTGAAAGAAGAAGGAATGGAAAGGAAACCTTTTTTATTTATTGTACTCTTCGCATCGTCATTAGAGAGAGAACGAGAAAAAAAAATAAGAAAAAAAAAATCAATTATTGAACATAAAGCAGAATGATTGACACAATGAACGATGAGAAAGATAAATGAACATAGAATATATCTTGATCGTTTCTTTATTTTATTTTAGAGATCATCCACGACATTTAAAAATACAAAAGAACAAATCAATATGAAAAGGTTGTTTGTAGATTAAACCAGTCACGAAATGAGGACGATGATGGTGACTTTTACTTTTAGATGATAGTTAATCGTCTACATTGATTGAATCATGTGGAATAATCGACCATGTTATCACAATTTCTTATTGGATTTATATTAGTTTTTACTTCTTTTAATATTATTCAGACAATTGAATTTGGATGTGAATACAATTCAACGACTTATACAGTAGACATAAATATTAATAAATAAATAGATAATTTTTTGTTTTGTTTTTATTTATTTAAGATTGACACTGAATGGACATTATCTGAATCTTGTCAAACATGTAAATGTTTATCAAATAAAATTATTATTTGTCGAAATCGAACATGTCAAATGCCAAAAGATTGTCAAATGGTAAAATTAAATAGAAATTAAACAAATAGATTTCAAAACAAAAATTTGTTTTTTCCTAGGGTGAACAATTAACATTAAAAGCAGGTAGTTGTTGTCCAACATGTTCAACTATTCGACGTTCTTGTCTTTATGATGGTACTGCAATACTTGTATGTTATCAATTATTTATCTTATTAAAGAAATGACTTTTTAACCTTTTGTCTATATAGCACAATACTATATTCTATCCTAAATCATGTCTTCAATGTCGTTGTCGAGATGGTCAACTGTTTTGTGATGATATTTGTCATCAATCAATCTTACAAAGTATTTACTCATCGGATTGAGATTGGTTTTTTTCTCTTTTGTTTAGAAAAGAATTTAAATTTCTATTTCGTTCGATGAATCTTTGAATGTTAAGAAATACAGTCGACAAGATCTTAGTTGTATATATTGTTTAAGAAATATATATATATATACTTCACTAACAGCATTACTCTTATATACTTATTAGTATAAGATTCCTTTAAAAACTATTTACTTTGAAAAAAACAGAAAAATATTGACAGCTATTAGCACAGTGTCGAACTACTTCACTAGATATTAATGCACAATTATATAGATAAGTATCCTATTCATGAAATTAGAGTGTTTATGTTGCAAAAAGTATATTATACATATTGAACAGTGTATAATTGATTATTTTTGAATAAGTGTATATTGAATGAAACAACATTGCAAAATTTCAAAATTGTTTGATTTTTTTATTTCATAATAACATTTATCTATAAAATGTTGTTTTTTTCTTGGTAATTTCATTAGACAAATGTTCATTTGATAATGAATTATATCAAATAAATACAATTTGGTCTCCATTACCATGTACCATATGTCAATGTATGGCGATATCACTAAATCAAAATGTATCTTCTGTTTGTTATATTAAACAATGTCCTTCAATAACAAGTTGTCTTGGAGTATGAATAATTTAATTATATTTCCTATTAATTACTTCTATTTAGACTCTTGAATTCATACCTGGTCAATGTTGTCCAGTATGTCAAACAAGTATTTGTCGTGATAATAATGGTCTTATTTATCAAGTAAAATCAATTGATTTATTGAAAAAAAAAAAGAAAGAAAGAATTTTATAAATTCTTTTTTTTGTTTTGTTATTAAGAATGGTGATGTTTGGACGAAAGATAATGTTTGTACACATTGTACATGTAGAAATGGATCAGTTATATGTTCAAAAGAAACTTGTCCAATTTTACAATGTAAATCTGTATGTAAAGAAATTTATATTTTTTGGCTTTTAATTGAATTATTTTTTTTTAATTTATCTAGAATGAAAAAGTTATTCGTTTACCAAATAGTTGTTGTGCAATATGTAGCAATCGACATATGTGTAGATTTTATGGTAATAATGGTTATCAGATCCATTATGAACATGATCTTTGGTATACATCAGCATGTCAATATTGTACATGTCGACGACATAATCGTGTTGTATGTAAAAGTATTCAATGTGAACATCAATTTTGTCTTGAACATGAAATCCAAGAATCACGATCAGATAGTTGTTGTGTATCATGCCGACAACCTAAACAATGTGATTTGAATGGTTATATACTTAAAGTAAAATAAAATATATATGATAATAAACTTGAATTATTCGTTTTTTGCTTTTTAGGAAGGATCTTATCGTCAAATTGATAATTGTACATTATGTACATGTACACCAGAAAGTCAACCTAAATGTTATTCGAATTGTAAACAAAATGGTTATTCAGTTATTGAATTACAAACATCAAGTCTACATCGTAATCATACAATTACTGTTACTGATAGTTTAGCTACAATTATAGCTTGTATATTCATTAATCACAGTGTTTATTTTGTATTTAATTTCTTTGTTTTTTTTAAATAATTTTAGATTCAAAATCTGGAACAATTATACCTTCATCACAAACTCGTTCTCTATTATTTCAATTTTCTTCATCTATAATAACGAAATCAAATGCTGCTGTTCTATTAGGTATTATACATAATTCAACTGGTCAAATATCTTATCGACTTATTATTATTGATTTTGATTCAACTATTAATAATACAAGAATTAATTATAGTCTTTCAGATGAATTACGCCTTTGGATGCCATCAGCAGTTTCTACTCAACGGACTATAAAATCATCAATAACAATAATTGAAGATGATAAAAATACTGATCAAATTATTTTAATAATTCTTATTATAATACTTTCATTGGTTTGTTTAATATTAATTTTAATTATTATTTTCTTATGTTATCGACGAAAACAAAAAACAATTGAAAAAAATATTTATAAGAATACTTGTAAACAACAAGGTTCATCATTATCAATAGTAGAAAAATTTCATGCACCTGATTTAACAACTAAAGTGATACTTTTAACACATTTTCATACACATGAACAAGAATTAGGTACTGATGTGTAAATTTTATTGATTTGCTTGTTTGTTTTTGCGTTTTATTGGAAAATATTAAAAAGAAAGAAAGAAAAAAAGGCAATTATTGCATTGGAAAAAAAATAAAGATAAAAGTTTATTGTCGATCGATAAGAGATTCCAATGTTGGAATTTGTTGTGGTAAAGATTTACGTTGACGTATATCATTAATAATTAATCCACATTTCGAATCTATTTCAAATGGTTCACCAGGTAATAATGACCAATGATCAAATTGACATTGAGGAAATGCTGTACCACTTGTTACTTGACGTAATTCAGCTGTAAAACCAAATGATTCATTAACAGGTAAAAAGGCTTTTATACGAGATAATGTTGTACCACTTAATTCGACTTCTTCATTTATTTGACCACGACGTTTATTTAATGTTGCATAAACTCTACCAATCATACTTCTTGGACATTCAATATCAACAATAAATATTGGTTCAAGTAGACGTGGTTCAGCCATATGTAAACTTGCTAAAAGACATCGACGAATAGCTGGAATAATTTGATCAGGTCGACGATGAGCTATAGAAGAAAAATAAAATTAGTATTCCAAAAAAAAAAAAAGACCAGTAAATTCATCATACCTGCATCTCGATGAATTTCAGCATCAAGTAATTCAATTCGAACACCATGAAGATTTTCTGATGCAACAACACCTTCTTGCGTTGTCCATTGAAAAGCAGCACCAACTGCATCTTGAATATTTCCTAAACCATCAACACCTCTTGTTGAATCAACAAGTATATTCGGTCCATTTTCATATGGACCAAATGCCCAAATTTTTTTTGTTGCAGCTAAATCCCAACCGAATTCTTCAACTAATATTCTTGATCTTTCTCTAGGATCTTGTTTAGATGTTATACGACCTGATTCAATAGCTTCAGCTAAACCTGGTTCTAATGGTGATGCACGCATAAAAAATTTATTATGTTTATTTGTTGTTTTTGTAAAAGCTATTCGACGTGATTCAGCAGTAATTGTTTCACGATATGTTACAATTGGTGTTGCTACTTTAAGTGGACAACGTGCATGTGTTTTTTCTAAATCAGCCAAACATATTTCTAAATGTAATTCACCAGCAGCAGCAATAACATGTTGTCCATTTTCATTTAATACTTGTACAAGTGAATCACCTTGAACTAATTTTTTAAGACCATCAACAAGTTTAGTATGATCAACTGGATCTTTTACATCTACAGCAACACGTACAACAGGACTAACAGAAAATTTCATAACACGAAAATTATGTGCATCAGAACTTGTTGTTATTGTTGCTGTTTTTAATAAACATTTATCAATACCTGTTAATGCAACAACATTACCAGCTGGTACATGATGTGTTGGTATACAACGATCACCAATCATAACTCCAACACTTGTTACATTTTTTATTTGTAAATCACTTGTTGAACCTGGTCGATAATCAGGACCAAGAATACGTACATTTGTTCCAGATACAATTGTACCAGAAAAAATACGACCAAAACAAAGAAAACGTGATCCATCTTGAACAGGTATTTTCTTACTAATATAAATCATAACTTCACCATTTGGATCACAAGCTTTCATTGAACATGCTACTTGATCATCTTGAGGTCCTTCATATAAATGTTGAATACGATAGATTTGTGCTTGTACAGGTGATGGAAGATGAAGAACAATTAAATGTAACATAGCTTCACCAGCTGGTAACCAACGTTTCATTACATTTGATGTAATTGTTTTACCATCAAGTAGAGTAGCATCAAGTTTAGCTGCTGGTAATTTAATATCAATTTTTGATAATAATGTTTGAACTTCATCTATATTTAATTCAAGACATGCATTAAGAATTTGATAAAGTGGTTGAAGAATAAATTGATTAAAACCACGTTTAGCATCATCGATTGATCTTGATTGTTCATATGAAATCCATTTTTTATTCGTTGATGAATAAAATGATTCACCCCATAAACGATCTATATATTTATCTTTCGATGTTTTTGCTTTTTCAGCAAAAATTATTGCAAATTGATGTATTGTAAATGCCCAACCTTGTTTACCAGATGCAAATGCAACATTACCTGATTTTGGATTAAAATGTTCATCCGAATAAATCATATCATCAGTACTTCGATACATTGCTATTAAAGCATTACATCGTGCAACAATACCTGATAATTTTTGATAAAGTTCTTCAGGTTCTAATTTTTGTTCTAATATACATCGATCAACTTTATTTATAACTAATGCTAATTGTACACGTTCAGAAAGAGCTTGTCGAAGAACAGTTTCAGTTTGTACAGATACACCTGAAACAGCATCAACTACAAGTAATGCACCATCAGTAACACGTAATGCAACAGTAACTTCCGATGAAAAATCAACATGACCTGGAGAATCAATAAGATTGACTAGAAAACCATTACCGTCCCGTTTGAGATCACCTATTAAAAAAAAATCAAATATTTATTTATTTTTTTCATATTAATTTAATTCTTGTTGAATATATACGAACCGAGAATTTGATCATCCAATTCGTAAAACATACTAACAGCTGATGATTTTATTGTAATGCCTTTTTCTTTTTCGGCTTCTAATGCATCAGTAAATCGGCGTTCACCAGCTTTACAAACTAATGCATCGCTTAATGTTGATTTACCATGATCAACATGTGCAATGACACACATATTACGAATATTGTGTGACTTTGACATTGTTTCAGCCACGGCTTCAATTCGTTGTCTCGACATAATCGACGGTTATATTGTAATATTTGATATACGGTCAAAGAAATAGATAGATAAGTAGAATGAAATACTACCTTCTTATTAGCATAGAATGTGAATGAATAGAGACTTCATGGAGTATGAATTACCTTTTATACTAAATATACTCGTTGTATGTAATTGCGAAAGAGGAATGATCTTATGTACGCAAAAATTGTGAAACAACATTGACACTGTAATTTCGCAAGAACAATTGTCGATGTTAAAAATATCTTAAGATAAATATTCTCAGAAAGTTTTATATATTGAAATTTAGTTTGTCTTAGCAAAATTTGATCAAAACATTAAAAAAAAGAAAGGCTCTTTCAGCTTATGGTTTTTGATCCGTGATTTTTATCAATGTTTATTTGTCTTCGAATTTTCCATGGCTTATAGACTATATGTAAATATATAAATATATGATGCTGTTAAGTTGTATTGAGTTATTTTCCACTTCAAAAAAATTGAATGATGTTTTAGTTAATATGTGCACTGTAGTGAAATAATATCAGCCTTTTCTTGGAATGTAACACTCCAAAAATTTGAAATCTTATTTCACTTGTTCATAAAGATATTTTTAAAAAAATCATTTTTCAATGTTGACGGAGAAGAAGTTATTGATGCAAACACTACAGTATGAATCAGTGAAAATGAATACTCTGTCTAGTAAAAAAAAGCAGGTATCTGCTGTGTTTTGTTAAGGCAAATGAAAATTACAGTTTATGTTTAAATAAAAGAAAATTATTTCATAGTTTTGCGCCTAATTAAAAACTAATTCTGCCTAAATTTAATTTTTCTTGTGAAGTAATCACTTATGATATCATCACTTTCATTTACACATTTTTCTTTCCTATACGATGTCAGATACTAGAAAAATTTTTGATGACGTCATTCCATTGAAACAGATAGAATATCCGTTATTTAGCATTCAATACATAGGTATTAAAATTTCATACTAGGAAACTGGCATTTACCAAAGTATAAGTACAAATGATTATTTAAATAACATAAAATATGGATTTTAGACTTGAATATTTTCTTAAAAGTAAAATCGGATTTATCATGAAATGTTTCAGATTTAGGAACCAAGTCATTTCCAAAAAGTTTGTTTCCGTCAAAAAAGTGTAACTTTTGAAATAAACATACAGACATGTGACTTAAGGGTGTCAACATCTTGTCCGGCTAACAATGAATCAGAGTGATTAAAATAGGATTTCAATACTTTTGACAGGTAATTATGTCATGTTGTAAATCACATTTTGCTCTATTGCTAAAGAGTATTTATTTGGTTTTATTTCCATGATGAAGAAAAAAGTCACATGAGAAACAAGATGAATGCATATCTTGGAATTTATCGTCGTTTTTGTGCCATGAAATGAAATGTTTTAAAAACATAGAATCGAAACTAAATATTGAAGTGCTATATGTAATCTGAATCTGCAAAGTTGTGGCTTTATTCTGATATAATTTTTATCTACTTCTTGACTGTTAGGTTAAAACCGAGAGCATTTGAAAACTTTATTAAATTTGAAATAAGTACGTTATCAAAAGGAGCTTATAGTATAGTTTACTCCAGAAACTGCATAAGCATTTTAGTCGCTACTTACGAACTTCAACTAACTTTCTATGGATTATTCAATGACAGAATCAGCTTCATATAGCTTCTTTTGCTGATGAAAAAACAACGATAACACACGTACGCAAGCTACCTATTAGCATATTTTAAATTTAAAATATTATGTTTAATAAGATCAATTAATTCAATAGCACAAGGTTTTTAATATATTATTCAGAGTTGTTAACCGGTAGGAATGCTAACAAACTATTTATTTAACATAGTCTGATTTGTCAATTCCATAGGTAGAAGAACATCGGATGGAAAATTTTTGGATCCAAAGTCAGTCGTGTTCGGAATCTATCTGGTAGAATATAGTTCCTGATTAGTACTAAACTAAAAAGTAAGCTTTTAGTCTGATCTTTAGGGACTTCTCAGTTTGTACCCAGAACGATCAGTAGATAAGATGCAGAAAAAAGTTTTTGTAATTTTCTCAAAAATGGTTTTTTGTCAACAATTAATTTTCCTACGAATTCTTTTTCAATGTGCTCTGTTCTAGTGAACTCCTATTTCTTCTATGCAATGGGCACGTCATACTTGTTTGGATGAGCCAAATGAACTTTTTAATTAGGCTCTAGTTCTGTAGAAAACTGTTTTGTTGTGGTATTTCAGGATTCTAGAGGTTTTGACACAACCTAAAATTAAACAAAGTATCTTGAAGTATAGTGAAAATGATTTTCTATGGGTAGAAAGTACATTCTGAACCATCAAAGTTTCATGCACTACGTCAAAATTAGATTTTTAGGGCAAAGATCTCCTGTAATGAATGTTTATGATACAAAAAAAAGTCTGGTTTTTAGAAGTAATAAATAAATATATAATCATTACGAATTATAATGATTTACAAAAGTAAAAAACTAATACATTTTATCATAATTTCTGATATGATTTGAATGCTGAAGTTTGCTTGACTATGTACATAATAAAATTAATCAAAACCAATCTGTTCTATTATTCTACAAAATTATTTACGAGAGTTTTCTCACTATGAATGGCATTCAATAAAATTGGTGTATGCTGGATTAATATTTGATTGAATATATTCATTTATTTTTATTTTAAATATCAAAATATATTAGCTCGCGACAAGAATCATTAGACACATGGAACCGGTATCGAGATTAAGTTTCAAAAAGAAAAAATTATACACTCCAGATTTTTAATATAAAAGAAAAAAGTATAACTACACAGCCAGCAAACGAAGAACAACAATATTAAAATAGATATCACAATACTTGATCAATAGTAAAAATTTTAATCAAACATCACGAAAAAAAAACACGCAATTATTAAAACATTCAAGATTAACTTTTGTTCATTGTATTCTTCAACTAGCATTCATTTAAGTGTTATCATTATCGGATTCTCTGTGAAAAGAAATATACATTATATATTCGATTGAAGACTAAACAATAAAATTTTTTTACGTAAAATAATTTGTAAATCTTCGTTTCATTCCATTAATTGATGAACGTAATTCCGACATCTTCTCTTGTACTTCTTTCAAATTATCCATAGTATCATTTAAATCATTACGATTATCCGTCACATCTTCTTTTTTTTCTTTACTCGATGAGTCTGATCCATTTGATGATCTAGAAACAAAAAAGAATGTTTCAAATAAAACACTTTATTTTATTTTCAAATTTACTTCGTTGATATATCTTTTGGTACTTTTAGTTGAGCATGAGCGTATTCATATGTTGATGCACCTTCAAATTCGCGCCATTCTTCTAGAAGAGATTTATTTTTCGCAATCATTTCTACAAAAAAGAAAAAATTATTAACAAAAATAATTCAAACATCGTAAAACATATAAATATTGTATCATTCTTACTAAATACTGTAGCCTGACGATCTGTTGGTAGGTCAAAAACGTTTTGTCTTATAAAAAAGACAAACATACGAAATAAATAATAAATATCATAAATAAGACTTATTGGTGGTAAAAATGGTGAACGTGTGAAATATTCACGTGTAAATAAATATTGTTGTGAATGCCAAATATGTTTTGTATCTTCATAAACTTTATCAAATCGTTTACTTTTAGAAAAAAATAAAAGACAAAATTAAAATATGATTTCAAAAATAAAATTAACAAAAATCGATTACTTTACCTAAACATTGCAATAAGCAGATTAATAAGTAAAATATTAACAAATAACATATGAATAGCAAGCAATATTTGAGTTGTAATTGACCATCCAGCATTAGGATTACCTTTGCAATAGTGAAAAACAATCTATAAAATATAATAATCATCTTAAATATACATACTCTCAAGACTTAATCGTTCGTTACCAAATTCTCCATGTAATAAATAATAAACAGGATATATAATTTGACGAAAAACATTTCTACCATCAAAACTAGTATCTATAGGACCACCTGTTTCCGTTGTAAAATTGTTCACTATTGGATAATAAACCATTGAACGAGATGCAACACCATAGCTAATCATAACAATTGCAATGATACACATGAAAAATAAAAGATCTTTAACCTATAAAAACAAAATAAATTTAAATAAAACAAAATGATATGCAAATATTTATTTAATACCATTTGTCCAATAGCTACAAGATGTGGTCCAAGAAATGGTATAACGATAATAAATGATAAAGAACGAAGCCACCATAGTTCTATATCGTAAGCCATAATTACTCTAAGTAATAATAGAATTTCATAAAAATTAGAAATCATTTATGCAAAGAAAAAATACAACTAAAATCAATTGAGTTTAATATCTTTCATGAAAAAAATCAAAATGGAAGATAGCTCGAGGTTTGATCTTTCATAAACGCCCTGATGTTTTTATTTGGCATCTCATTTTATTTCAAAAATTTTCATTGAAATCCATCATTTTCTGCTTGTAAAATAGCTTTTTGTTCAGAAAAGCAGAAAATCTTTTTCGCTTTTTCTCTGTTTATATGTTTTTGATCGCATAATCCAGAATTCTCCATAGGTATCCATTCTATACACTTCATTTCTTTTTGTTTGAACGAGCATAGTATGACAGAGTTCCTTTTCTTTTGAATGAAGTTTTGTTACTATTACACAAAAGAATACTTTTATATAATTAGAGCACTAGTTCTTGAAAGTTTTTCGAGACATTGAACGTTTCATCTTTTTTCTACCTTCAAAAAGTAAGAATTTAAAAACATAGGTCTGTCATGCTCTGTATCCTGACTAGAGATGTGCAAGACCGAAACCATGTGAAATAAATTTGGCGAGAACGAAACTTAAGTTTATAGGAAAATATTCTATGGTTTTAAGTAAATTATCTTATAATTCATGCAAATCAGAACATAATTCAAGACAGATGACCCAAACAAGTGCTGATCATCGGCTATATAGATAAGAACAAAGAGAGTATTAAAGAATTATTTTAGATATGATGAAGGGCGGGGGGAGGGAGAACCAAGGATTTAATTCTAATAATTTTTTTTATTTCATTTACTTTAATTTTTAAAACTAAAGTTAGACAATAGATAATAATATTTTACATCATATTTAATAATTGAATAAACAAACCTAGCAGCAATAAATTTTTCTTCGGAATCTGCATACGCAAATCGTAGAATTAATCCAATATAGAAAAGAATAAATGCGAGTGTAGTCATTGGTTTAAAAAAATCGCGAAAAGAATTTTTAAATTTTCCAGAAAACGTTAAATTATCTTGAGTAAAAAACTGAAATGAGAAAGTAACAAAAAAATTTATAGAAAATTATTATATTTTAATAGAAAATACATACATAATGAAATTCTTGTATTAACATACATGAAACAAGAATAATTGTTAATATTTCAGTCCAATGTATCGATGGACTTTGAGGTTTTGGTGGTGAGAAATTGAACAAAAGAACATACGAGAAGAGTAAAAGAAAAAAAATATATGTTATCTAAAATGAATTGATTATTATTCTTCAATATATATTTTATCATTACATATGTGTACATACCACATGATAACAAAATTTTACCAATAACGACAAATGGAAATGTT
This sequence comes from Rotaria sordida, assembly GCA_905250125.1. Lineage (NCBI taxonomy): Eukaryota > Metazoa > Rotifera > Eurotatoria > Philodinida > Philodinidae > Rotaria > Rotaria sordida. Next base: position 89,626 of record CAJNOL010000663.1, on the reverse strand, counting down.
TCAATCGATGTATATATTCATTTAATGTAAGATTTGATTTAAAATAACGAGGATATTCAAGTGGATATGGATCACAATAATTTACGCCATATGATTCCAAACTGAAAGAAAAAGCATAGAAATAATTTATAACTAAGCATTTTTATATCTCATATACATACGTCGATTTAGGCGATTCATGAGCTTTTATCATCTGGGATAACAAAAGATAATCATAAGATTTTTATTTAAAATTAAAAAACTAGTGTCTATTTTAGGTCTTTATTATATCGTGATAAACATTGCATGATTAATATCGATTAATTAAAATCTTTAGAATTCAAGCAAACACTAATTAGGCAATAATATCAACTTTAAAATCTAAACTATTTTTATCAAAAATATACTTTTTCTTTATTGTTTTAATTTTTAGTGCCAATAAGAAATCTAAGAATCAATAAGCTTCTGAATCACTTCGTTTTTTTCTTTCAGAAGTCTATACAAATGATCTATTTCTTTTCTCTTAGATGATTTATAATAATAGTAATCGAAATATGTTCTTATAGATTAAATGTCCAATAATATCGAGAATAAAACTTTTAGTAATTAAGCTACTTAAATAGTCCGTTAGTAATGAATCAGATTTGTTAATGAATTTCAATATCAATAAATTAAATTTACTAACAGTCAAATAAATCAAAGAGTAAATATAAAAATTGAAACACGTTATAGTGTGATTCACTTTCTTTTTTCTTGGTTTCCTTAGACCATGTAGTACAGATACAATGTATGACATAGATGTAGGTATTCTTTGCTTCTATCCTTTCTTCCGACTTCAGCTTAGAGTCTACGAGTAACAGAAAATAATGAACGTAGTACAAGTTGCTCAATATGAGATTGATGTATTAATTGAAGAGGTTATGAAAGAAAATGATGAAACAAATACAAAACAAAAAAAGAAATCAAAATATTAGATTGACAAGATCTACATTTGATAATGTTAATAAAACAAAAGCATCAATTAGAAATGAATGAAAGAACAGTTTATTACAAATGCAACAAAGTCAAACGTCGTGGACCTTAACGTTGTACAACAAATATTTATCTGCTATATTGTACAAACAGTAAAAAAAAGTAACTGTTTATACAACTGAACCTGAGCACGATGATCGTCAGAATATGAATGAAATGAAAAATCCATTCGAATCCACACCCACACCCTGCTAATTATATACAGTGCGCATCAATTCATTCTTCCTCCTCTCTCCCTTAGTTTTTCTTGCATAAAAGTATTGCAGTTTTATTTGTTTTTGATTATCACTATATAACAAGAAAGTACAGACTTTGCTGCATTGCATGATATATAAAGCATAAATAACGAATAGAGTTCAGAGAACACAAACCTTCTCAAAAGAAAAATATGACCGATTTTTTTACTATAGTGTACTTTTCATCTGGATTGTAATGAAAACAAACATACTTATTCATATAGAAGATTGATCGTAATATACATTAGTTTCACACGAGATAGCACATTTGTGATATGTATTGTTGATTTGTTGTTTCGATAACGAAAAAAAAACGTTTATGAAATAATAACAGAAGATCTTTCATTATGAGTGGATGTTGACTTCGAACAACTTTATTAAATGAATGCTAAAATGGATTGTCCAATGGTGGTACGTATTTTGCTAATTCTGTTGGCATATAAAGAATATCTACGACTGATTTACTTTTGCTAGCCTTTAATACTCGCATCATATTCGGCTTATTATGAGCTCGACTCTTATCACATACCAGCTACATGTTATTAATGTACAATCGATTAATTGTTGATGCCAATGTATTGACAATCTATTCATTGATCACGTCTTTTCTGACGCCATCGTCGATATCAATACTTTTGCGCTCAGTAGATTTTAGACTCATATATGCGATCGGTTGTGACCCATTTGGAACACCAATGCTAATGAAAAGTAAATGATAGTAAAAATATCTGTCATCTTCTTCTTCTGATGAGGTTTTCGTTCTCTGAACTTTATTTACTATTTATGATTTATATATCATACAATGGTACGAAGTCTGTCCTTTCTCATTATGTAGTGTTAATAGAAAATAAATAGAACTGCAATATCTTTATGCAAAAAAAACCGAAGGTGGGAGGGGATGGGAAAATGAATTGCCACGTACTGTATAATAAAGTGATTATTTTGTAATTAATATATTGATAATTCAAGTACTAACCATTCAAATCTTTATATTGATCGTTTTTATATTGTTTTTACTGACTATTTCATCTATTTTACTGACTGTTTAAATCAGAGTCAATAATATCTATCATTCATGACAAGAAAAAACATTTTCTTCTAACCTGTTCTTTTTCTCGATATTCAACAACAACAGGAGCCAAAAGACCAAGTGAAATAAAACTACAAAACACAGCTGATTGGTTCGTTTTACTTGTTTGTTCTGGATGAAGTTTGTCAAACCAAATATTCTTCATAGCTTGTACACAAGCTGGTTCTGAAATAAATAATATATCTTGCGCATCAGAAGCAACCTTTAAATAGATATGAAATTCTGGTTTTGTTTTTACAAGTTAAAAGAAATTATCAAACATACTTGAAGACAAGTAACATATCCATAAAGTTCATTTTGTTGTATAACAAGTACACAAGCTCGATCGGCATTATTATCATCACATTTATCGAGACAATCAATTGCATATTGTTCAAAATATGTTGCATCTTTTTCATAGCCTTTTTTTAAATCACCATAATGTGCTTTTGAATGATATTGTTTTAAAATTTTTGTTGCAATCAATGCTGGACATATTCGATATTTCAAATGAGATAAAAAGACTTTCGCCATATCAATACGATTCATTAGTATAGCCCATAAAAATAAATCACGCATTATATATTTTTTTGCTTTTTGTTTTTTTTGTTCATTTGATGAAGATTTATTATTTTCAATATCTTTATTTGTATCTGTTTTTGATTTTACAGAACTTTGCATTAATCCCCATTTTATTCGATCTTTTTCTTCATCCTCTTCGCTTTCAAAATAAAGTTTATGCATATAATCACCAATAAGCTCCTCGAGAACTGCATTAAGTGATACAACAGAACCAATTTTTTTGTCAGAGTTATTAACACTATCTTCGATAAAATATTTTAAATGAGTTTCATCGATACTCGTCTAGAAAAACAAATCATAAATATTATCTGTTAAAAAAAAAAAGCGAATCACTTTTTCTAAATAAATCTCATACCTTTAAAACATCATCATAAAGCTCTTCGATAAATTTAGCATATCGATTGTCTCCTTCAGTAAATTGTTTTGTTGGAAAGAATATATCAGCTGGCTCAATTCCTATTTTGAGAAATTCACAGACAAATGCCGGTAAATTTTTTTTTAAAGCAGTTAGAAAAGCTTCGTCTGGATCCTAAAAAAAACACCAACAATATATAAATATAAAAATAAAATAAATATGGATACCGTAATATAATCTAATGAATTTTGAAAAATAAATTCTTTTGCAACATGTATACAACCCCAATCCATTGCTAATTTAAGAAATGGTGTTCGTTCTACAATATTAAGCGTTTTTTTTCTTTTTTATTAGAATCAAATTGATTATTATTTGACTTACTAATTCGTTCTTCATCACTGTCTTTTGATGATCTTTGAAATGCTAAAAAAATATGAAAAAGATAAAATGTTAGAAACAAATCAAAATATATGAAAATAATTAACTTACATTTACAAATACTTTCAAAAATTTTTTCTGATAAATCAGTTTCTGAATTTATGTTAAATACAGTTATTTGAGAACGAACAGCTGGCTGTAGACAATACATAACTTGATCCAGTGCAAGTTCTAGTTTTTCATCAGAATCATTGTTTCCAGTACTTGAATTTGTACGATTTTTCTTTGAATCATCTTCACGAGATAAAATATTTTTTAAATCTTCTTTAAGGTCTTTCTCATATTTGCTAAATAGTGTACGAAGTCTAAGAAAAGAAACAAGAAACCAATTTAAAAAAAATTGAAATATAAATGATTAATACATTTTTACTGTTTTATAGATGAATCAAGATGAAGTTCAGCATGTATATCAATTCTGTATAGATTAAATAATTAAAACAAATAATTTTAAAATTATTTCTACCTTTTTTTCGATTTTGGTCTTATTTCATTTTTTGAAACTGGTTTTGTTTCAGTTTTTGTTCTATTTAATTCATCGATTTCATATGCTATTTTACCTTGTTCAGAATCATTTTCGACGATTTTTGCATCCAATAACCAACGACCAAAAAAATCAGCAACACGACCACTACCCTATATGTCAAAAATTTATGTACAATGAAAGACAAAACATTCATAATTCATTTCTTTTTTTATCTTACTTTAATAATAACAATAGGAATATCGTTTTTTAAATCATTATATATATTTGCTATAGTATCAAGACCACCCTCAACTACGATAGTGACAACAGGAGCTAAATATAGATAAAATAAAGAATGAGTTATATATACAATGATAGAGAAAAAAAGCAAGATCATCGTTGTAGTCTGAGTCAGTTAATAGACTGCAAATCGAGTAATTTCTTATTTCAAATATCGTCTGTTTGTAAATAAACGTTTTTGAAAATCTGAGACATAACAAAAACGGTATAGAAAGTAATAGACAAACATGAGCGTTGCTTTACAAATAAGAATATTAGTCTAATATGCTCATGGTCCAGTAAGTCAAGATTTGTGACGAAATTATAAAAGCACCATTGTATTAGCTAGTAATATGCAGGGCATACTGTAAAAAAATATATAGAATAATAAATCCTCACTATCTATTTATTACCATTATATAAATCCTTTTTAGGTGTATGAGCGTAATCTACCCTTTCTGTTCATAAATTATGGTAAAGGTTTGTAACCTGTTTCAAATTCGTATAGTCTTATACTGTTTTCTGTGTTAATGAAGCCTTTTTTTGGGTATACAAAGAAAATAAACAATCAAAGAAAGTGTTTATTATTCTACGGTTGTGTTTAAAACGTGCAATAATAAATTCTTCATTTAAGGATTTATTCTGTTTCATTGCTCAAAAAAGTTTATGAACACAGAAAACAGTACAAGAGTATATGAATTTATAACTAATTACAAACATTTGCCAAGATTAATGAACAGAAAGAGTTTATGTAATGATAATAAATGGATAGTAAAGGTTTATTATTCTACACTTTTCTTTATAGTGTCGGTTAGAGTGAGCGTGAGAAAGTTTTTCTTAGCCAGGGTACAGGATACGAAAAAAGTTTACTCTGCAAGTCTTTAATATTAAGCACGATCTGTTGGAAAGGATTACAAGGAAAAAAGATCTAAACTTTTCAGTCTACATCATACTATTCCTTTAAAATGATTTAGATTAAATATGTACATACTGTGAACATCATTCTTCGTGTCTACATTTACCATGTGTTGGCATAGTCGTGTCCGAAAATTTTCTGTATTAAAATATCGATATCTTCCATCATCTACCATCAGATAATGACTATGATTTTTTTCAAGATTACATTCACCACTTTTCAGTTTATCAGCTGCTTCTTCATCATCTGATTCTTTAAATCTACGTTTATTTTTCTGGAAAAAAAAAGTACATATAGATGCAAATATTTTTAATAAAAAAATCTATTTAACCTGATATTTTTCTTCGTCTATGCCTGTTAATGTTTTAACATTTTTAATACTTCCCCATTTACAAATACCTATAACAATCAATTGTTGATTTGGATCTTTTAATTTGACTTTACTAATTGCTTGTCCAAGAAGTTGAACAATACCAACATTATATCCAGTTGTAATCATCCATACGTCTATTAAATAAATAAATTCTAGTATTTTATTTCATTTACTATATATGTATATATATATATACTTGACTTAACAGCAACATCCATAACACCATTAATAAAAATTGATTCAAGTTCATCTTTTAATGTAAAATATTTTGCGCCACCAATAATTGACATAATCAAATTAGGTTTTGGAATATCCCAAAACTCTAAAAGAAGTTTTTCAACTTTAGTTAATTTTGTATCTATATCAAGACGAACATACTAAATGTATATATAAAAATTAATAAACAAAAGAATCTTATTAATTTTTTCATACTGAAGCATTCTTGAAGAGTGTACCAAAGTATTCATTGTTAAATTGTTCCTTAGTATTTTTCGACATCTTCCATTTATCTCCTTTTTTGCCTGTTTGATCTTTATGAATATCTTTATTTTGGTTACATACACAAGTTTCTTCATCATCACTAATAAGAACAAAATAAATAGATATTCAATATAATAAAAATTTAAAACAACAAAACAAACAATTTCGGACAAAATTTCCAACAAAATCGATAACCAATATCTAGCTTCTTAAAATTTTCCAAAGATTCCTGTTCAGTCTAAAAAAAGAAAACAATAGAATCGAATCAGATTTATTAAATAATGATCTACCTGTACTTTACGTTGAGCAGAATGAGTTGACGATGTCATTTTCTTTAAGTCTTATGAATAAATCGTTATGTTTTCAATTATAATCGAAACAATAAAATATTCTATTTCTTTCACTTTTTCTTTTTTAGTTTTATGTTTGAGAGTTATATAGCAACCATCTACATAGTGATACTTTATTATTGTGGAAACGAAAAGAAGGAAAGAAGAAATCAAAATCTAACCGAGTAACTTAACAGTAGAAAAAAAATGTTTACTCTTGTCTTTGCGTTCTTTTATATAAACATTTTTTTTTTGTTCGTTGAAAGATTTCTCATATGAGAATTTACTCAATAGAAAAAAAAACTTATTTTCAGAAGAAAGAAAAATACTACTAAAAATATTGATACTATATTGATCTACAAAAAGCTTTTGGTTTATTTTTCAATTTGTAGTTGATTTTGAATATAACTAACAAAATATGTCCGATAAAAATAACGAAAATGAATTTATGTATGATTTATTTGTTTTGTTTTTATTTAAATTCTAAATTATTTCTTTATGTTGTTTGATTTTTAGGTCAGACAATCAACAAAAGGCAAAAGTTATAAATTTTTATAACAATTATTATTAATAATAAGTTTTGTTTTATTTTATTTTTAGGAAAAAAAAGATTTATGGCAAAAGTTAAACATTGATTTTAGACTTGACAATTCAGTATTTCCAGATAATAAAACAGTATTTCCAGATAATAAAATTTATGGTACCATCAACGTTACACCTAAGGAAGCTAGGGATCTTATTAAAGAATTTGTAGTAAGTATGTCTTTTATCTTTTAACAAACAAAGAATAGATATTGTGAAAAATTTATGAAACATAAAAGTAATCGTTGAAATAAAAAATATTGTTTTCAATCAATGAAAATGACATGTTTTATTTGAATTTTTTTTTCTTGACAGCTAGCCGTTGATAACTCGAATCGAACTGTATTTAATAGTAAATTTCGATATATATCGGCATCTGGTTTTGATCCAACAAAAAACAATATATCGATACATATTGATGCTATACCCCGAAGTCCAGATTTAACGCGTAAACGATCTAATACTGAAGTATGCACTATTTCTCATTGAAAAAAAATTTTTATTTATTTATGTATAATTACTAGTGTTTTTCGATTATGCGTCAAATTTTTTCTTTCACGCCAACTGTAAACATTGAATGGCCAGATTTAGGTTCAAAACCTAATCTTATTATTCAATGGTATCATCTTGGTGATCCCGTAGTTAAACAATATGTTCTCGTTTTAGATGAGAAAGAAGTTCGTTATGTACGTTTAGTGATTGAATAAAAAGAAACATTTTTCTATTAATATATTATGTAGATACGTGATCCTTCAATAGCTGATGTATATAAAGTTTGTATTAATAATTTGGAACCTGGTAGAGAGCCTACTAAGCATACTATTCAAATCATAGCAAAACTTAATCGTAAGTTATTAGTTTTTTCTTACTATTATGATAGTATTTTTGCTATTTTTATATTTTTTTAAAGATGGAAAAGAACCATATCTATCAGATCTTATTGAAGTTATTGTGCCCAATGTAAAGAGCGAGAATATTCAAGTTATAACCATTTCTGAATTAGAAGGTTTATTTTTATCTTGTTAAATTTTTTTTTCTTTTACTATTCATTTATTCAACTTATTCTTTAATGTTTTTTTTGATGAAACAACAGAACAGAAAGAAGATGAAGAAACATCATCACCAAAAGTGGCTAATCAATCTAAAGACAAACAGCCAAAACCTTGTATGCCACAACAGCCTCAGACGAAACACAACCAACAATCTGACACAATATTCACAAACCGTTCTTGCGGTTGTTCAAAACCACATGAAGAATTTCCTGGAATAGAACATTATCTTGGAATAAATTACAACAGACTATCATCATCATCATCACTTATACAAAACACACCACCAAATCAAATTACAGTGGTGTTCGGTCGGGACAAAAGCACTGCACGTCCTAATGTGAAAGATATTGATAATAATAATAATTATTGTAGACATGAAAAACAAGACACGGATCACAATGATGATGATGACATTGTTACGGCTGGAAATTCTTCCAATAAATAATAATGCATTGTATATAAAACAGTGTTGTTTTACAACAAGTTTAAAAAAAAAAATTTTCATACATGTGAAAATGAATTTTTTTCAAAGTATTTGTTTTGAAAATTTGAATATGATGCAACGTATCTAAGGAATATAGACGATGTGCAATTATTTTTTTCGTAAAAACTGAGAAGTCATCTGAATTATTTCAATACAACAGAGCTGGGCAAAATCTTCGAAGTACTCGTACTTGTACTCGAAGGTCGGTATTCGTGCAGGTATTCGTACTCGTACTCGAAAAAGTCCGTACTTGCCCAGCTCTGCAATAAAAGAACAGTTCTCACATAATGATTTTAATGTTGACTGCTAAATCTTGAACGTTTTCGATAATTAAAATTATCTCAATAAATACTATTTTACCGTTTTTTCGAAGTAGTTAGATCGTACGTTTCTGAACAATTCAAAAAAATTATAACAAATTATGGAAGCAATATATTTTTGTAAGTTCTAGATCATTTTGTTTATATCTTACTATTGTCCGATTCAAAATAAAAGACGAGTTACTGTGTTTTGAATAACTTTCGATAGAGACACAATAGAGACCTGCGGCTACGATTGAAATGTGTCTTAGTTGCGCCGTAACTGCGTCGTATTTCAATCGTAACTGTGAAAGACTACAACACAGTTACGCGTAGTTGCCCGTAACTACGATTTTTTTTGCACAACGCCGCGTAGCTACGATTTTTTTTTTAACTACATGTAACTGTGTCGCAATTTTTCGCAATTACACGTCATTGTGTGATTGCAGTTACGGCGTAACTACGTCGTGGTTGCTTAAAAAGAGGTGACATGGATGATATCGTGAGGGATGCTTAGTCTTTTCTTAATTGTATATACACTTTTGATCTATACGTAGAGTCAAGGCTATAAATAAAATCAGTATAGAGGTGAAAGAACAATTTATTGTAAAGATAAAAAGTGATAACAGATATATTCTAGAAATGTTCATACGAATATGACCGTGATTTGTTTAACTAGCAAATCGAAACATAAATTTCGTATTTTCATAAAAATAGAAATTCATTGTTGAATATATATGGACGGTTATCTGAACTTTGGTCGAAAGTAAAAATGTCGAAAGTAAAAACGTCGAAAGTATAAAATCGAAAAATGTCGAAAGTAAAAATATCGAAAGTAAAAATATCGAAAGTCGAAAAATGTCGAAAGTAAAAACATCGAAAGAAAAAAATAATAAAAACTGACGTAGAGACTTCTGGAGTGGTGTCACATATCCAAGATTTTGGAGATGCCACCGCATCTCTCGCGGGAGATGCCGCATCTTCAGCGGGAGACGCGGCACCCACACTCGGGAGATGCGGTCATTCACCACCGGAGATGTAAGATCTCCTGTATAGAGGCGCATCCTCCACACCCACACTAGCATCTCTCGCGCGAGATGCGGCATCTCCCGCAGGAGGGTGTGGGTGTGAGTAC